>CAUYON010055426.1:0-18246 GCA_963573935.1 Arctocebus calabarensis
CTGGGATCACTCCTTGAGTGGCTATCCACTTACCCAGTGTGCCAAAACCAGTCTCACCCTATTCCCCTGAGGGCTAAGGCTGCAAGGCGTCTCAGTCCCCACCTTTAGGCTGCTCAGTCACTAGATTACTCGCTCCCACCCAATGCCTGTTTTGCGACCCTGAGGGTGGAGCTTTCCAGGGCAGTTCTCCCACAATGGCTCCACACAACCCCCACCAAACACTGGCAGCTCCGTTTGGCTTGGTGACCCAGTCTGGGGTCCCAGGCAACACTCAAAAAACCCCACACTCCTGCCGAGGTTCTCCCAAGGCAGTTCAACCAAGTGCCAAGTCCAAAAGAAACCCAAAGGGCTTACAGGCAAGGCCCTTCCAGCCTGCAGTCCCACTGTTGCCCCACCCACAGCCGCCAACAGGATCAGACCGAATGAACAGACGCAACCACTTGCCCAATCTCCGCCGCTTTAGCCTTCCTCAGGGTGTCCAGAAGCCTCACACTGTCTCCCTGTGTCCCCAAAGGGCAGATTCCACCTGGCAGATTCCACCTGGCAGAGATGCCTGAAGTCCTCTCTCCCCAGTCTCACTGTGCCCAGCCGCAAGGAAGCTGTTACTCGTCGCCATCTTGCTCCGCCCCCTTTATCACTAGTTTTAAGCAATTTTATTTTGTTGCGCATTCTTGTTTCTTGTGCTTGAAGTTTATTGAACTTTTGGGATCTAGGCTTAAACTCACCCACCTCTGTTTGGGGGAACTCCAATTACATGTATATTTTGTCATTTGAAGTTGTCCCTGAACTCACTAATGGTGTGTGTTTCATTTTTTCCTCTCTGTTTTATTTTGGATAATTTATATTGCTGTGGTTTCAAGTTCACTACTCCCTCTCTCTCTTTCTCTTTCTTCTTTTTTTTTTTTTTGGTAAGGTCCAGTGTTTCATTAACTCCATCCAGTATATATATTTTTATCTTAACCTTATAGTTTCCCTACCTGGAAATTTTGAGTCCTTTTAATTTTTTTTTATATTAAGTCATAGCTATGTACATTAATGCAATCATGGGGTACAATGTGTTGGTTTCATACACAATCTGAAATATTTTCATCAAACTGTTTAACATAGACTTCATGTCATTTTCTTAGTTATTGTGTTAAGACATTTATATTCTGCATTTAGTAAGTTTCACCTGTACCCTTCTAAGATGCACTGTAGGTGTGGTCCCACCAATTACCCTTCCTCCACCAATCCTCCCCCCTCCCCTCCCTTGCCTTTTTCCCCATATTCTTGTGTTGTAATTGGGTTATAGCCTTCATATGAAAGCTATAAATTAGTTTCATAGTAGGGCTGAGTACATTGTTGAGTCCTTTTTATATCTTCCATATATCTCTTTTTTCCATAGCTTCTAGAATATATACATACATATATATTTTTTTTCTTTTTTAAGACAGAGTTTCAGTATGTTGTTCTCAGTAGAGTGCCATGGCGTCACAGCCCACAGCAACCTCAAACTCTTAGGCTTAAGCAATTCTCTTGCCTCAGCCTCCCAAGTAGCTGGGACTACAGGTGCCTGCCACAACACACACTATTTTTTGGTTGTAGTTGTCATGGTTGGCAGGCCCAGCCTGCATTCAAACCCACCAATTCCAGTGTATGTGGCTGGCACCCTAGCTGCTGAACCTTGAATATATTGAATATAATTATAATATTAACAACTTTTTTCTGGGTCCATTTACACTAACTGGTTTTTATCTTCATTATGAGTTATATATCTTTGCATGCTGCTAATTTTTTGTTATATATCAGATATTATGATTTTACCTTGCTAGGTACTGGACATTTCTGTATTCCTTTAAATATTCTTGAATTTTGTCCTGAAATGGAGTTAAGATCTTTTTGAGGCTTACTTCTAAGGTTTATTGGTCTAGAGTTCATTCTTCTTCCTCTTACTACTGAGAAAGTACTCTCCTGAGTACTTTACTTGTTGCCCATGTATTTATAAAACTTTTCCATGCCAACTGCAGGAACCAGATAATTCCTGCCTCTGTGTGAGCTCCAGTGATTGTTCTATCTGGTGGTTATTTTCCTAGCTGCCAATAGTTTCTTTACATCCATGCACTGAACAATACTCGGCTGAAGACTTGAGATAAACCCTTTGGAGCTCTTTGGACCTTTCTTTCTAGAAGACCGTCTTCTCTTTATAAAGTTGTCTCCTCTCCAGTATCCTGCCCTACAACTTCCTTGAGTTCTCAGTTCTCTCCCCTCAATTCAGGGGATGACCACTCCCTGGTTTTCTGTCCTTGCACTGCAGCCTGGAAACTCGCTCCGTACCAGGACAATCTTAGGACTCACCTGGTTTGTTTTCTTCCAGGTACTGCTGTCCCATGTTCTCCTGTGTCAGAGCAATGTTAATTTATGTGCTTAAATGTGATGCCTTTTACTCACAGCATGGCCAGAAAGACTAGTTCCTTTAATAGACAATTTTAGCTGAATATAAACTTGATTAATGTGAGAACTATAGGGGGATATAAATTTAATAATAATGGAATATAATAAGATATGTAAATAGAAACTACATTTCAAGACAAACAATTTTTGGTACAAAATCATGTGAAAGAATGCTAGTGGATCTGTAAGTATAAAATAGTTCACTTTGGTCTCAGTTTACTTTTCTTTTTTCATGAGAGGGACCCCCTTCTGGCTCTCTTTGCAAGTGCTTTAAACTTTCTCTTTGTTCTTTTGAAATAAAATTTCTCTTTGTTACATTGAAACTCATGCAAGTTACTTTGCTTTCTGCTCACAATGCCTGTGCCTCTTCAGTTTTCTTTCTGGTTTCCATTTGTTTTTGCTTTCAATTACTGCCATGCCTAAAAAAAAAAAAGTTTGCTTTTAAATGCTTCTGTTTTCCCCCCTGCAATGATGACTCTGACTAGGCAGAAATCTTACATTCCTCAACAAGAGCCTATGTTAGTATAACTTAATTCATTTTTCTACTTGGAAGACATCCCTAGAAACCACATGTCACATTACATTCTGTCTAAGAAGGTAGGGACATAGACAGGGTTTACAGTATCCCTAAGCAACTTTCATCTCTGGCCACTGTCTCAGATCCTTACATTCATGACTGGCTCTTGATGTAATTATGTCAATGTTTCCAGATGAGGCAGGATAATCAGAAGTGACCATGATGGATTTCACTGCCCAATTCACATTTGCTTTACCAAGTAAAAAGCTCCACTGCCCACTTCTAAACTGGGGTCTCCTTAATGATGAAAGACAGTTGTCACAGGCTTCTCCAGCAATCCTGTACTCCAGATACCTGCATTTTACCAGTGTGTTTTCAAAAACTAATTCTAAATTATCTTTATTGTCTTTCACGTGTGCTTTGAATTCTTAACACACTGGCTTTGGGAACTGAGTGATTTAAAAACCAAAGCAAAAGTTGTTTTAGTTGCAACAGTTAAATTGACTCATGGATTTCAATATTAAATCATCTTTGATATATTCAATTTTAATGATAAGCTCAGGTCAATTCTGTTCTGTGTTAAATTTCATAATATCTGAAAATCACCTTGCAATACTATCTTTGCTCTGGAATTTTATAAAAATATGCCCAGGGACGGCACCTGTGCCTTATCGAGTAGGGCGCCGGCCCCATATACCGAAGGTGGCGGGTTCAAACCCGGCCTCAGCTGAACTGCAAAATAGAAAAATAGCCGGGCGTTGTGGCAGGCGCCTGTAGTCTCAGCTACTCAGAGGCTGAGGTAAGAGAATCACCTAAGCCCAGGAGTTGTATGTTGCTGTGCGTTGTGTGACGCCATGGCACTCTACCAAGGGTGATAAAGTGAGACTCTGTCTCTACCAAAAAATAAATAAATAAATAAATAAATAAATGAAAAATAAAAAATAAAAAAAATGTGCCCAAAGCCCTACTTTAGGGCTGATAGATACATGATAAGGCCTACTCTACTGCTACTGCTTAATAAGTCATATTTGTTATGAGTGTTTACTACACAGGAATTGTGCATATAAGAAAGTGAACAGAGAAATACATTACTGTCAAAGAAGAAATGACTGATAATTATGTAAATGGTACCAGAAAAAGAATTTTCTTTTTGCTCTGCATGCCATACATTAAAAGATCTTTTAAATTTACAGCTAATTATAGCTGAAATTTATTTCATTGGATTGTACAGAGATGCTAATTTGGTCATGTATCTGGACAATAAAAGGCTGGTCATCTTTCCCCCTAAAAACAAATGGGAGATATGTGCTTAAACTTCCCTTTCCCCTGCAGTAGCCTGGAAATCGTTCTCAGGTTAAAGAGTTGGCAAAAGCCTGACGTGCCAGTGACCGCTAGACACAAGCAAATGGACAGAGTCTGAGGCAGGCAAAGAAGTGAACTCTCCCCAAATCAAACAGCTGTGGATGGTGAAATCAGGATGGATCCTTGAAACACAAAACACAGAAATTTGTCCCTCTACGCCAAATGTTAAATAAATAAATCAAGTGTGAAAAGGCAGGAAAGTAAGTATGTAACGATTAACCCCGGCCAGTGCCCACATCCACTCATTGGTCTTGTTGGAGGAGGGTCTGGCTAAAGCCGGCGCTCCTGATGCCAGTTCATTTTGACAAAGAGCTTTTCAGCACAGCACCTTTTGCAAATACCAGTAATCCCAAGGTCATATCTGGAGGGTTCCGTTTAATAGCACAGTTGCCCTCAAACCTGCCTGATGATATGGAGAAATCTAGGTAGACAGAGGTCAAATTAGTTTTTGTTTTCAATTTTAGATCTGCATTTAGATGAGCACTTAACTGTCTAGAGTTGAGGCTCCAGCCTAATTCTGTTCTTTCTTCCCTTTGTTTTCATTGCTGTATCTACACGTGAGAATATGATTTCAGGTTAAACCTCTGTATCTTACCTGAGGGAGCCAGAAAGGCTGATCTGTGTTCACAGAACTCTGTGTCACTGTGAGGGGCTGTTCTCACACCCCGAATGCAGTAAGATGCTTCCACAATTTTCTAGACCCTGTTTCTTGGCTGCTTTTCTTTTTTATTTTCACAGATAGACTTTTATACAAAGGCGGATGCCCCTCTAAGCCATTTAGTCCCCAAGCTCAGGAAATGTGTTGAAAACAGTGACTTGTGCATGTGAACAAAGTCAGGCGGGAACCCCTGGCGAAGGGGAGTGAGAATTAAATTCTGAGATGAAGGAAGAATAGAAAATTAACTTAGTTTGTTCCGCTGGGTTGAGTATCCAGGGCTCCAACAAAGCAAGCTTCTTATCTCGATGCACATTAGGCAGAGATTCCTAAATGTTACAGGAAATGCTAATAACATACTTTCCAGAAACAAACCAGTTATGCCATAAAATGTAAAGATCTTTCCAAACTAGAAGTATTCTGAAATTCTGAGGCATATCTCATTTATACTCGTTACTCCTTAGCATTTTAGTTGCATCTTTGGGCCTGACCTGAACATTTCTCAACTTTGCTATCTCCTTGCTTTCCTTGGGAGAAAGCCACTCTATTTATTTCAGCTGCTCAGTGCTTCCACTCACTGGATGGCCAGGAGCACTGGGCATTCTGTTAGTTTCTGAAAATGCCATAGCGAACAGGGCACACGGATCCTGTCCGAGGGGACGTGGTGGACAGCCACTCAATCCAAAGGCTTGACAGAGGATAACAGTAGTGATTAATACACTGTCTGGATCTGAAAAGTGATGCTTGATCTGGGAATTGTCCAAAGGATGAGCAATTCCCTGGAAGGGAAGGGTGTCCCAGCCTGAGAATGCAGCTGAGTCCTGGAAGCAGCAGGTGTGGGCAGGAGCTGCTGAGGGTGTGCAGTTGGAATGTGTGTGTCTGTGTGCGAGGCTGGAGCCAAATTGTGAAAGGCCTCGGTGGCATACCAAGGAGCTTAACCTGTATTCTCCTGTGCCATCGAGAGTCACTTAATATATGATCAGAACTGTACTTTAGAAAGGAAATTCTGCGAGAAGGAGAAACAGCAGGAAAATGAACCAGTTGATTTGATAGGCACAGTTGAGAGTGCATCACTGCCAGTTTGCTAAATGTGGCTTCTTCTTTTCATAACGAAAAGTTGCAGCAGCCATTTTCCTCCCTATCTTCCATGATGGGAAGAGCTTTAATCTAGAGGAAGCAAGCATCACTCCTGTTTGAGGGACTAAACTTGAAAACCCTGTGGAAAGTCGTGGGTGAATTGTGTTTCCCTAGAAGTAGTAACTAGAGAAAGACACTCTGTGGATTATGTAAGCAAAACGGGACACCTGAGGAGAGGGTGACCTCATTTAGGTAGTCCAGTCCCACAGGGTTCTTGGGTTTCAGTTCGAGAAACCCACACTGTGGTCTTAGCCCTGAAGGTCTTTCCCGTGTAATCAGACCCCCCCTGCAAAGCTGAACCGTGAGGTCAGCAAACCTGCAGACTGCACAGCGGCCTGGCTTCCTCCCCATAAGTCCCCTTTGGAAAGGAGTGATTTAGGGAATGATGATTCTTCTCTGCTCCATGGAAATTTAAGAACTTGAAGTATCTTCTTAATAAATGTCGTCTCCACCCCCCCCCCAAAAAAAACCCCCACCAATGCTTACATTCAACAAGGCGATCCTTGCCCTCAGACTAAAGATTTCCTTTGTCAGTGTATTCCTGACATTTTACTTATATGATATATGAAATAATCATTTATATTTGTTTCTTTATCATGTTGGCTACTCTGACTTTTCTAACACTGAGTCATTTCTTGATTTTTATGGTTCATTTAGGAAAACTGTCACTAGTTGAAAACCTGTCACTAGTTGGGAACTTTTGTTTCTCTTTCCTTGAATTTCTCTCTTCTGCTTTTTCTTCCCATCCACAGCAATGACACTGCTTAGAAGGATGCACTTTGCTTTGTGTTTTATTACAACCACTGTAAATTTAACTTCAGTTATTCTAAAAGGAACCAATGTTATCATCGCTGCTATTTTTCCTTAAATGTAACGTCAATGTAATGATACTGACAATCTCTGCCATACTCAGAAGGAAAAGAAAATGTCTACCTTGGGCACTGAATTCTTAGCAACTTTTCTCCAAAAATCACTGTTGATTTTATACAGGTACACACTGAATATCCTCGAAGAAATTGGTGGTGGCCAGAAGGTCAATGATGACATTATTGTCAACTGGGTTAATGAAACATTGAAGGAGGCAGAGAAAAGTTCATCCATCTCTAGTTTCAAGGTAAAATTCTTCTCCTGCTAGAGGCCACGGGGGCTTTCTGCTTCTCTTTATTATTTTCACTATATGTTAAAGTGACCTTCAATGTCAGGTATTTCAAGCTCTCCCTCCCATTTTGATCTTGCTTAAATGACCCATTATTGTTTTGATGTCCATTGGCCATTTCACTGACAAATTTCCCGTCACTTTCTCCCATAATCGTTAATTTTAAAAACCCATCATTTTTAAGCATCATTTTAGGCATTGTTCTTCCAAAGTGACATAAAATATGATAATACTTTTTAAATGTGCACACCTTCATGATTTAAATTTTTAACATTTTAGTGGTGAAATAGAAAAATGCTAAAAGAGCTCCCATGCGATGTTTTTTTGGAGGAAAAAAGCAGTGGTGTATTCATATCCCAATCCCATTTTGATATTTTATTACATTTCTTGACTCTTATTGCATATATGAGCTGGATTCTTCCTCAAGGGACCTGCATGCTTATCTACATTATAATAACGTCTGTGTCATCTTAACTACTCTGTCTTAGTTTGAAGGTCAGGTTTGTGGGGAGGGTCCCCTGCAGAGGTAGTAAGAGGGTTGGTGAGGCAGTTCATTATGATATCAATCCTCTGTTTCAAGAGAAGTTTAAGATTCCTTTCCACCAGGAAGAGCAGACTTAGGAGCGTCTGCTTGCTAGGAGCTCGTGGCAGCTAACGGCACCTCCGGTCCAATTCCAGCTTCCTGTTCACCACAGAGAGCAGAACAGAAGTAGAGGTGGACGTTGGTAACTGAAGTGAGATTCTTTTAGGAAGAGATTGGAGTTTCTGCATTTCTTCTGGCCGTGATTCCTTTTATGCAAAACACAGTCAGGAGCAGGCCCTGTGAGACTGAGGCCTTTCTGTACGCAGATGCGGGCCTGCCTCTTCTTCTCTGGAGCGCAGCCCTCCGCATCTCAGATGTGGGGGAGAAAGCAGGGAGGGACATGAGGGGGCCCGAGTGCTCCACAGGGTTGTCCCAAACTCTGGAAGGAGGGCTCAGAGATAGGTTAGATCTGGGGCTCTAGGGACTGCAGCTGTCCTGACCCCCAGGCCACCGTCTGACCCCCCTTCACTCTCCCTTGTCCTTGGGTCGGGGTCCCCCCCGGACTAAGAAGAAGGAAGCTCCTGGTAGCTCCAGAGAAATGTGTGGCCCCATGCCCATTCCCCAGCCCTACCCCTTCCCCCAAAGCATTAACTTTTCAGATTTAACCCGCAGGGCGGGAAATGAGTCCTTTCGGCCGGGGGCCATCCCAGCCAGGGCGGGAAAGGACCTACATTATCTTGGCTGCCGGTGGTGGGGAATAGAAAATGCTAATTATAAAGGATAGAAAAGAAAAGAAAGCGATTTGGAAGGGCAGTGAAAAAGGCAAGAAGAGCTCTGAATAAGGAATACAGTTCCTGCCTCAGTGCATCTCCACGAACATCGTGAAGTTGGCAACACTGTTTCCCCCATTTTATAGATGAAGAAATCAAAGCTCCAGTGACTTCCTGAGATTACGGCTAGTAATCGCAGGGACGGCCGGAAGTGAGGGGCCTATGCCTTGCACCAGCGTGGGGAGGCTGTAGAGCAGTGGGTGTCTGCGGGTCACTTGGCCGTAAGTGTGAAATGCCAGTCACATAGCCCAGGGGTGCTTCCTTTCTAAAACAGCTGTCACTCCGGCCCATCACACTGTGCTGTGGTTTCCGGGGCATCCCTGTGGGGAGAAGGTTTGCCGAGCCATGTGGGGGCTTACTCTTAGACAGGTTTGACAATTCTTTTTGTTCCTCGTGACCCTCTGGGCTAATTTTCTCCTATCTTCTCCTGTTATCTTAAGTCATTACAAAATTGATTAAGTAAAAAGGGTCACATTACATACCCAAACAAATTGGGCAATTAAGGAAATGCCTGATTAGCCCCATATTTCTTTTTTCTTTCTTTCTTTCTTTTTTTTTTTTTTGTAGAGGCAGAGTCTCACTTTATCGCCCTCTGTAGAGTGCTGTGACGTTACAGCTCATGCAACCTCCAGCTCCTGGGCTTAGGCGATTCTCTTGCCTCAGCCTCCCGAGTAGCTGGGACTACAGGCGCCTGCCACAACGCCCGGCTATTTTTTTTGTTGCAGTTTGGCCGGGGCCAGGTTCGAACCTGCCACCCTCGGTATATGGGGCCGGAGCTCTACCCACTACCCGTTTCTTTTAAGTGAAGCTCATTAAAAAAATGAACAGGACCCACTCCTGGTTGATATTCTGGTCCCTTCCTCAGCTAGCGCTGCTCACAGCTGCTGGCGTTACTCACTGTCATGCTGCCAGTAAGTCCCGGGAGGGAAACCAGGAAGGAAGGCAACACTCAAGTCTCTCCAGGTCTCTTCCGTGCGCTTCTTCACCAAAACGTTCTGTGGTGATGGAAACAAAGCACGATGCTGGAAATTAGATTGTGATGCTGATTTTTAATTTTGTAGTGGTTATTTGTATACCTAGGAGTAAGTAAAAAATGGACTCATTATATTTTTAATAATATTATTCTACCTAAACAGGAAGACCAGTGCTAAAGAACCAGCCCCTGACAGGGTCCTATGTCCTGTTTCTGTTTAGAATTTATTCTGCTTTGGACCCTCAGGTTTGAGGTGCTTGGACTTCACGGTGCTTGGATGTGCCGCACAGACGCTCCCACGGGTCCCTGGACCGTGGTCTCCTACTGGAGCAGGAGAAAGGAGAACAGACAGCTCAGACTTCTGTGTGTTCACACCTTAGGAGCACTCACAGCCCTAGGTCTGAACACCAAAACATTTACAAATAAACTTTTACAAAAAAAAGAGCTCTGTATTTGAAGTCAGAATTTCAAGTTCAAGTCCCAGCTCCATTACTTACCAGCAAGTCACTGACCCTCAGAGATTCCCCATCTGTAAAGTAAGATTAGATGCCACAGCTAAGGCTTGTGGTGACAATCAAGTGAGATAACCTGTGAGACAGTGCTGGGTAAACTGTGAGAGGCGAACAACAGTCGGTTGCCATTGTTGCATTTACTCATGTTACCATCTCCCTGGGCAGAACCGTTCCCTCTCCCTGAGACCTCCAAAAAAGGAGCGTGGTTTGCAGCTCTTGTCCAACTGCACCTTCATTGCTCTCCTGCCGCCCCGCTGGGACGTCTCCCCCCACTGAATGAAGCAGGGCTCTTCCTAACACCTCTGATACTTTCTTCTTTAAACAATCCTTTCCTTCACTGTGATGCCATATTACTGGCAGTAATGGGACATATTTCAACCTCTGTGTTTTTCTCTAATTGTGCCAACTTTCTTCCATTCATTCATTGAGAATACCTCCCAGCTGTTGACAGATAATGGGTTTCCTGGGAAGTTACCGGTACCCACCTAGCAACTGCAGTTTATATGGCACTGTGTAGGATACTGTGGCACTTCCGAAACCCCGCTGCATGTATTTCCTATGTAAGAAAACCACCTGCTTCCTTGGAGTCAAACGGAAATAACTTTGGAAGATGTTGATAAAACTTTCCCTTTCTTTACGTTTAGGACCCCAAAATTAGCACAAGCCTGCCTGTTCTGGATCTCATTGATGCCATTCAACCAGGTTCCATTAACTATGACCTTCTGAAGACAGAAAGCCTGGATGATGAAGAGAAACTCAACAATGCAAAGTATGTAAATAAAACTGATATCAGGTGGGCAGGACCCAGCTGGCAACTGGACAGTTGTGACGTCTAATACCTATGACTTTGTGTAGGAGACTTATTTTCACTATTCATGCTTTGTCTTATCATGGCGTATTACAGTCTCATCACCTTGTTTTGGATATGGTACCATAGCAAGCAGTTTAAAGCTCCTAGTGTTAGAACAGAGGCAAGACAAAACAAAAGAGAATATTCTCACAGTTGATAAACAAGCTTATAGTTTCATAAAACCAATTTCCTAATTCTAATAGATTTCAAAATGAAGTTTGTATATGTTGAGCCCCAGATACAGACACCTCATTCATAAATATTCATGTGTAAGAATATGTGGGGTTAGAGTTCATCATCAGAGGCTTCACCAGCTGGAGAGCCACTGCCATGTGCTTTACCATTCAGGTCACCTCTAGATTCCTCTAGAGCAGTGGTTCCTAACCTTCCTAATGCCATGGCCCTTTAATACAGTTCCTGTGGGTCACAACCCACAGGTTGAGAACCGCTGCTCTAGAGCAAGGGTCAGTAGCCTACAGTTTCTTGGCCAGATCTGGCCTGTTGTTGTCTGCTTTTATAAATAAAGTTTTATTGGGACACAGTCCCGTTTGTTTACATATTATCTAGAGCTGCATCCTTGCTACAACAACAGACTTAAGTAGTTGCAACAAAGCCCACAAAACCTAAGATATTTCCTCCCTGATCCTTTGCAGAAAAGTTTGCTAACCTCTGCTGTAGACAAGAGGCTTTCTCAGAGCAGGCTGTATGAGTTTCCTGGGGCTGCCATAACACAGTACCTCACAAATTGGGTGGCTTAAAACAACAGAAGTGTATTTTCTCACAGTTGGGGAAGCTAGAAGTCTGAAATGAAGAGGTTGGCAGGTTGATTCCTTCTGAGGGAGAATCCCTGAGGGTCTGTGATTGGGGGTGTCCTTTGACTTACAGGCCCATCACTCTCATCTGTGCCTTCATCCTCGAATGGCCTTCATCCTGCTTGGGTGTCTTTCCTGTTTGTGCATGCCTATCTCTCTTCTCTCTTCTTCTAAGGATGCCAGTTGCATTGGATTGAGGCCCCACCCTACTGCAGCACGACCTCTTGTTAATTTCCTCTGTAACAGCCCTCCTTCCATATAGACCCACGGTCTGAGGTACTGGGGGTCAGGACTTCAGCATATGAATTTGGAAGGGATACAGTTCAGCCCATAACATGGGTCTAGTGCCCAGCACCCCCGCTTTATAATCACTGTAGGGCTCTTCTCTCTGTTCCCAATTCAGGAAACCAGGGACCTGTGTTCCCAGAATGCTGATGTTTAACCCAATTTAATGGAGAGAAGATAATCTTTACAATGGAGTGTGATGGGGGTGTGGAAAGGAGAGGACAGGGTGTCCTTGAGAAAACAGGAGGTAGACTGAGCTCTTTAGGGCAAAAAACATCCTACCTGGTCTAAATTGAAAGGACAAGTCAGAAGGAAGCAGACAGGTGAGGGAGGGAAGAAGAAAATCCAAGCAGCGAAAAGAACACCTATGAAGACCCAGAAATTCATAAAGAAAAAGAACTTCCACCCAGATGTTCAAGGGGACATGATTAGGTACAAGGAACTCAACAAAGTGGTATAGCTTTTAAGTTGTGCAGCTGAGATTTGAAGTCTGGCTTTAGAACCCCTAAACACAAAACAAGGTACAATGACTTAGACAAATGGATGAGAGGAATTATACAAAATGCCAAGAATAGTTATGTGATAGTGGTAAGATTGTTCATTGATTGTTTTGAAGCTTCTTTTTGATTTTCAAACAATTTTCCTCCATTTTTTTTTTTTTTTGGCTGGGGTCAGGTTTGAACCCACCACCTCTGACACATGGGGCCGGCGCCCTACTCCTTTGAGCCACAGGTGCCACCCTTCCTCCATGTTTTATAGTGGAAAAATTAACTTTACTTCACTAATAATTAATATAGAGAAAGTTATTGAGAGGAGACAGAAAGAATGGAACTTCTCCTACCTGATGCTTTTACTTTACTTTGCTAAATAGAGTAAAAGTAAAGACATTTCAGAAGAGCAGTGGGGTAGTATCACGGCCTTGGTGCAGTCAAGAACCTCTGGAGTAACCACAGTAAGAGGTCACTGGATAGTAAATGAAGTGAATAAAAGAACTGCCAGGTAATAGTGTGGGTTCATTTGAAAATAGATTACATTGGCTCGGTGCCTGTAGATCAGCGGTAAGGGTGCCAGCCTCATACACCGGAGCTGGCGGGTTCAAACCCAGCCCAGGCCTGCCAAATAAACAGCAATGAAAACTACCACAAAAAATAGCCAGACATTGTGGCAGGCAACCGTAGTCCAAGCTACTTGGGAGTCTGAGGCAAGAGAATCACTTAAGCCCAAGAGTTTGAGGTTGCTGTGAGCTGTGATGTGATGGCACTCTAGTGAGTATGACAAAGTAAGACTCTGTCTCAATAAAAAAAAAAGAAAGAAAGAAAAAGAAAATTGATTACAACTAATAAAAATGACCTCCATATACCTATAAATAGAGCAAAAATATTCTGTTGCAGCTATTATAACTTTATAAATCTCTGGCCATTCTAAATTATGGAACCAGAAATACATGTCCATGTGAGCAAGCATTAGAAGGAAATGAAGAATAAAAGAATTGATGTGTCAGGTGAAGTTATTATAGATGCCTTTGTTCTCTTTTCCTCCTTGTAAAAATGTTTCTGTGGTTGAAATATAGCCTGCAGACTTTTCCACATACAAATTTTAATTCAGTTCTATGACTTTTTCTGTCATGCTACTATATAGCTCAAGACACTACTCCTGGTGTGGATATCCAAATGTTAGAGGATGTCTCCAAGGACAAAAAAGACATTTGATGATTATCATGGTCCAGGTGGCAAGTCCAATGCTTTGCTGGGAGCTTTGGGGCAGCCACAAGTCGTCACCTTCCTACCTTTTTGCTCAGGCTGTCTTCACTCTTCCTGTTTCCTCCCTTTTAGGTATGCCATCTCTATGGCCCGAAAAATTGGAGCAAGAGTGTATGCCCTTCCAGAAGACCTGGTTGAAGTGAACCCCAAAATGGTTATGACGGTGTTTGCTTGCCTCATGGGGAAAGGAATGAAGAGGGTGTGAGCCCAAAAGGCAGCACGCTCACTCCTGACTGCCCAGCCCAGGACACTCCCAGGAAGCACCAGGATGATTCAGTCATTCCAGAGTCCAACTTGGTGACATTTTCCAAGATTCCAAATAGTGCATACTTGTACAGCCAAGTAGCTTCTCCCCTATTTAACAAAAAGTGCTTCATTCTTTGCAGAAGGCCCAATCTCCTACAAATACTTTTTTTTCCCTCTTTTTTGTTCTGATTGTTGGGGATTCATTGAGGGTACAAGAAACCAGGTAACATCGATTGCATTTTTTTTTTATTCTTGATGTATTTGCTTCTTGGAAAATCTAGAGATAAAAAGATTCTCCATGCATCCTTTCTGCGTTTGCAATAGTCAAAAATAGAAGCTGCAGTGTTGTTAATTTTCACATAATCTTTCAAACAAATTTAACGTGGCTGCCTTTTTCTTTGGTCAAGGTGAGGACCAGGAGAAGGAATCTTCAAACCTTCCCTAATACATGTTACTAAAGATTGATATTTGACCTGTTACAAGCCTGTCTTCTGTCCCCTTTTCCCAGTCTCTCTCCCTATGACACTGTCCCCCACGCTCTCGGAAACATGCCTTCTCTGTGGCCCACCTCTTCTGCCCTCCTTGTCTCCGGGCCACTGGAGTACCTGACATATTCTTAAGGCAACTGAGGTCTCAAGAGTCTCCAGTAGCCCATAGAAGTGAACCTTATCATCAGAGCCTTTCCTTAGAACTGGAGTCCCGAATGTCATTAATCTTTGGCTTTTTAGCCAGCAAGAATCTTTTTGCTTTCAACCCTAGAATTTGTGCTCAGACCGGATCTAACATCTTGAACACTGTGTCCTCTGGTGGATTCTTAACTCCTGGCAGAAGGTTGGATCCAAGGAGGCTGTAATGCAGAGTATGACCACTAGGGGGAAACATGGAGCTACAACAAAGCATCCTTTAGAGTGCTGCCTCTCCACGTGCTTAGCTCTGCATGTTAGATCTAGTTATTTTGATATGGCTAAATATCTTTGACATTTGCAAGCAATCCCGATTTGCTTTCATTTGCTTTTAGATCTTACCATATCTGATTGCTGTCAGGCCATATTATCGATGTTTACTTTTTTGGTACTATAAAAGCTTTTTGCCTCCCCTAAGCCCCAGGGAGCAATATGTGCCAATGAATAGCAACACCCTTGCCCTCCCACCACACAGATATCTAGAGTAGAATGAGTCCATGCTGGGTAAGAACTGGCTGAGTTGATTTATGAGGAGCTAATTTACTGGACATTTAAAAGAGTTCCAAAACAAAACCAGACAAGCTAGGAATTTGAACAGCTTTGTAGATTAAGCAGCTGCCACAGAAACCAATCAAAGGCAAAAAGCACCAGAGCTTTGTGAACCAACACTAGCCTCCCTCTACCATGCTGAAAGGGCTTATCACTAAGCTATTTTTTTAGGGATGGTGTGTAATGGAACTTAGCCATTTTTCAAAGGAATTGAAATGTATTACCCTGGATCTGTTCCTTGGCAATGGGTTCAGGAAGCCAATATGTGGCTTCTCCCAGCCCCTAACCAGTATTTTTGCTGCTTCTGAATGCAAAGTGTTTGGCTTTGACTTTAGTCTGAAATTAATGTAGCCTCAGATGATTTTTTTCCCTCATCTGCCTTCAGGAAAGAAGTATGTAACTGCCTTAATGAAAAGTGAGGACAGAATATTATACTCAAAAGCTTTCCGAATAAAATGTTCTATGTAGTGGGTGTCTCTGGATGTTTCTTCTTGAAAGTTTATTAACAGTGTACTATAATTCATTAATTCATTCTGCCAACAAGCATCAAGTGCCTAACATGTCTTGCTAGACACAGTGCAAGATTTTAGGAATGTGCGTGTAAATGAGGCAGGCATGGCACTCAGCTAATGGGGGAAAGACAGATGTTAAACAATTAAAATGACAGATGTGATTAAGTGATGAACGAGGGCAGAGTGAGATGTGAGCTTATGACAGGAAACAGTTGGAAGAGAAATATTTTAACTGGAAACTGAGGAATAATTTGCAGTTAGACAAAGTAGGGAATAAAATTGAGACAGACTCACAAACGCATTGAACCTATAGGAGCAGAGAGGTGTGATAACTTTCCTCACCCATCACAAGGGTCACAGATGACAGTCCTATAACAAAAGACTGGTTAAAAAGAGAAAAGCATAACAAATGTAGCTAATCAAAGTTTGATGTGATGTGGGAGCTTTCAGAAATGAAAACCTGAAGATTGAGGGGAAACTGTTCATTTTCATGCTGAGATTAGATGAATGGGCGTTAGTACAGAAATGTGATTGGGCAAAAGAGTATGATCTAATGGTAACAAATAGGGGAACCCACCAAAGCTTGCCTGATCAGAGTATTCTTGGCCTCTCTGTGCATCTAGCTTTCCTTCCTGCAGGGACTAGGGCAGGACACCTCTGGAACAAGAGTCTCATGATCTATCATCAGACATGGTAGATCAGAGAACATCTTACCTCTAGTTTGCAAAGCAAGGCAGAGGAAAGGTAAAGCGATGATTTTAGGTTTTATGAATTGTTTTGGAGGACAGGGGTTCTAGTTTCCATGACCCACCCTGGAGAAGAGGAATTCTGGTTTCTATAAGTTGCTTCAGGTGAGAGCCCAGCAGTCAGGAAGAGGTCAGAGGGAGACTTCACTCTGAGACTGCTTTGAGGCGTTCTAGTTTCCTTCAGTTCAAAGTACTCTGCATACCAAGGTGCCATACTTTGAGATTTCATTTTTCAAGGCCAACAAACCCAATCATAAAAGTCAGGTGGAGGGATTGGTGCACAACAACTTCTAGAGCGAGTTGAGATGGGATCCTAGAGTTGGCATTGTCTGGGATGTCCTGGCCAGCTTGGCTGAGCCATACGTTGGCAGGGTTGGGGGCATGTGCAGGGGATGCTGAGAAATTCCACGGTAGCCAGCCCCCTCTAGGTTAAGCTGCCATAATAGAGAAGTGGGCCATCAATTCAGCGTGGTCCCCCTTTTCCTGTAGGAGAGCCACACATCCAGACAGGGGCTGGGAAACTGGGCTTCTGTGCCCTGGTTTCAGTAGCAGCATCTTCAAGAAGGTGACTCTTTCTTGGCCTGAACTAGTTGCTACACTTAGGTGGTAACTGTCTTCTTTATGTATCAAGAGGCTACAAATATTGTATTGTGGACTTTTGTTTATATTTATTTATTTATTTGTTTATTTCACATATACCAGACTATCTAGATAGGTCTCATGAGTAGAAAGAACAGAAAGACTGAACAGGTACAGGATAGAGGAATAAGTAATATCAAGGAAAGAAAACTACAACTATCTTGGAGAAGAGAAGACTAAAGGCATATACCAAGCTAAGCATGATAATTTTTCTAAATTCAAGCTCTATTTTTATATTTTTAAATCCAAGATGGCATAAGAAATTAAAAATTGCACCAAAGGGTCTACACTAGAAAGTAGGCCTACCCCTGTGCCTAGTGGTGTGTTCTGAAACTAGCTCTCATCAGCTCACTGGAACCAACTGAATTTTGTGCACCTTTTGTTAAACCATGGTTAGGCTGATGTTGGCCAAGAAGATATTTATATCACAGAAATTATCAATTCTACAACTGGGACTTTTTATCCCAACAGAGCTAGTTTATCAATACATCACTACCTCTGTTCTAATCCCTCCTGGTCAGCAAACTCTGTTACCAATTTCTTTTGTTTCCTTCTAGAAATAGTCTGTGTACACGCCTTTTTATTAGCATACCATAAACATCATTCTACATTGCATGTGTTTCACTCAATGCCATGTTTTGGAGATGGTTCCAGATGGGTGCACACAGATGTCCTCAATCCCCAGCAGGTGCGTGGGTTTCTGTTATGTAGGTGTGCCAAGCTGTACTTAGCCAATGGCCTACAAATGGATATTTATGTTATTTCCATCTTTTGCCATAGCAAATGAGGCCATAATAAATGATAATATACCCACATCTTGAGCACCAAATGTTAATTTTTTTTTTTTATTAAATCATAGCTGTATACATTAGTGCAATCATGGGGTACAATGTGCTGGCTTCATATACAATCTGAAATATTTTCATCCAACTGTTTGACATAACCTTCATGGGATTTTCTTGGTTATTGTATGAAAACATTTGTATTCCACATTTACTAAGTTTCACCTGTACCCCTCTAAGATGCACCATAAGTGTAATCCCACCCTTTACCCTCTCTCCACCGATCC
>CAUYON010055427.1:0-10917 GCA_963573935.1 Arctocebus calabarensis
CTGAGATGTCAGAAACCGAATTCAGAATTTGTATTCCAAATAAGATCAATAAAATACAGGAAAAATTGGATTTAGAAATTCAGGGAGCATTTCAAAAATAGTCTCAAGAAGTCAAATAATTCAAAGTCAGAATGAACAAAGATATTGAAACATTGAGACAAAAATGTCCAGCCCTCAAAGATATGAGAAATACAGTAGAATCCCTAAGTAACAGAATGAAGCAAGCAGAAGAAATGATTTCTGACAATGAAGACAAACCTTTTAAATTCTAGCTAACCTACTACGATGAAGTGAAATGGAAGGAAAAAATGGATCATTCCCTCAGACAGCTCTGGGATAACTCAAAGAAAACCAATATTTGCCTTATAGGAATACCTGAAAATGATAAAGTGGCATCACAAGGCACAGAGTCTCTTCTATATGAGATTATGAGAGAGAATTTTCCAGATATGCCAAGTGATTCTGATATTCAGAAAGCAGACAGTTTCAGAACCCCAGCATGACTCAACCAAAATAAGACAACCCCCAGGCACATCGTAATTAACTTCACTGAATTTAATATGAAGGAGAAAATTCTGAAAGCAGCCAGACGTAAGAAATCCATCACCTATAAGGGGAAGAATATTAGATAACTGCAGATCTTTCTGATCAAACCTTTCAAGCAAGAAGAGAATGGTCATCAACTTTTAATATCCTAAAACAAAATAACTGTCAACCAGGATCTTGTACCCAGCAAAACTGAGTTTCATTTACAATGGAGAAATTAAATACTTTAATGACATCCACATGTTGAAGAGATTTGCCTTAACTAAATCAGTTCTCCAGGATATTCTCAGACCTATTCTCCACAATGACCAGCGTAATCCTCCAATGGAAAAGTAAACTCATTCAGAAACTTTTTATCAAATTTCAACTTCCACAGCAATGAAAGGATTAAAAATGTCCACTAGATTTTCTCAAGATTTATCAATAGTTTCAATTAATGTGAATGCTTTAAATTGTCCTCTAAAGAGGCATAGGTTGGCTGACTGGATACAAAAACTCAGGCCAGATATCTTCCACATACAAGAGTCTCACCTTACCTTAAAAGATAAATATAGACTCGAGGTGAAGGGATGGTCATCTATATTTCAGGCAAATGGAAAACAGAAAAAAGCAGGCGTTGCAATCTTATTTGCAGATACAATATGCTTTAAATCAATCAAAGTAAGGAAGAATAAAGATGGACATTTCATTTTGGTTAAAGGTACTACTCACTATGATGAGATTTCAATTATTAATATTTATGCACCCAACCAAAATGCACTTCAATTTATAAGAAAAATTCTAATAGACATGAGTAACTTGATTTCCTCCAGCTCCATAGTAGTTGGAGATTTTATACTCCTTTAGCAGTGTTGAATAGATCCTCCAATAAGAAGCTAATTAAAGAAATTTAGAGTTAAAATTAACCACTCAACAGCTGGATTTAACAGACATATACAGAACATTTCATCCTAATAAAATTGAATACACATTCTTCTCAGCACCCTATGGAATATACTCCAAAATTGATCACATCTTAGGTCACAAGTCTAACCTCAGCAAATTTAAAAGAACAGAAATTATTCCTTGCATCTTCTCTGACTATCATGGAATAAAAGTTGAACTCAACAACAACAGGAATCTGCATACTCATACAAAAACACGGAAGTTAAATAACCTTATGCTGAAAGACAGATGGGTCATAGATGAGATTAAGAAGGAAATCATCAAATTGTTGGAACAAAACCACAATGAAGACACGAATTATCAGAACGTCTGGGATACTGCAAAGACAGTCCTAAGAGGGAAATTTATAGCACTGCAAGTCTTCCTCAAGAGAATGGAAAGAGAGGAACTTAACAACTTACTGGGACATCTCAAGCAACTGGAAAAGAAAGAATATTCCAAACCCAAACCGAGCAGAAGAAAAGAAATAATCAAAATCAGGGCAGAATTAAATGAAATTAAAAACAAAAGAATTATACAACAGATCAATAAATTAAAGAGTTGGTTCTTTGAAAAGGTCAATAAAATAGATAAATCTGTGGCTAACATAATCAGGAAAAAAGAGTAAAATCTCTAATTTCATCAATCAGAAATGGTAAAGACGAAATAACAACAGATTCCTCTGACATATAAAAAAATTCTTAACAAATATTACAAGAAACTTTACTCTCAGAAATATGAAAATCTGAAGGAAATTGACCAATACTTAGAAGCATGCCACCTTCCTAGACTTAGCCAGAAAGAAGTTGAAGGTTGAACAGGCTTATATCAAGTTCTGAAATAGCATCAGCTATATAAAATCTCCCTAAAAAGAAAAGGCCAGGACCAGATGGCTTCACATCAGAATTCTACCAAACCTTTAAAGAGGAACTAGGACCTGTATTACTCAACCTTTTCCAAAATATAGAAAAAGATGGAATACTACACAACACATTCTATGAAGTGAATATCACCTTGATCCCTAAACCAGGAAAAGACTCAACAAGAAAAGAAAACTATAGACCAATATAACTAACGAATATTGATGCAAAAATATTCAGTAATATTCTAACAAACAGAATCCAGCAACACATCCAACAAATTATACACCACGACCAAGTGGGCTTTATCCCAGGATCTCAAGGCTGGTTCAATATATGTAAATCTATAAATGTAATTCATCACATAAACAAATTAAAAAATAAAGGCCATATGATTCTCTCAATTGATGCAGAAAAAGCTTTTGATAATATCCAGCATCACTTTATGATCAGAACACTTAAGAAAATTGGTATAGAAAGGACATTTGTTAAACTAATAGAGGCCATCTACTGCAAACCCACAGCCAGTATCAAATTGAATGGAGTTAAATTGAAATCATTCCCACTTAGATCAGGAACCAGGCAAAGTTTCCCATTGTTTTCATTGCTATTTAACATTGTAATGGAAGTTTTAGCCATTGCAATTAGGGAAGAAGAGGCGATCAAGGTTATCCACATAGGATCAGAAGAGATTAAACTTTCACTCTTTGCAGATGATATGATTGTATATCTGGAAAACACCAGGGATTCTACTATGAAAATTTTAGAAGTGATCAAGGAATACAGCAGTGTTTCAGGCTACAAAATCTGTAGGCTTTATATACACCAACAATAACCAAGCCAAAAAACAGTCAAGAACTCTATCCCTTTCACAGTAGTGTCCAAAGGTAATGAAATATTTGGGAGTTTACCTAACAAAGGATGTGAAAGATCTCTATAAAGAAAACTATGAAACTCTAAGAAAAGAAATAGATGAACATGTGAACAAATGGAAAAACATACCATGCTCATGGCTGGGAAGAATCAACATTGTTAAAATGTCCTTACTACTCAAAGGAATATACAATTTTAGTGCAATTCCTATTAAAGCTCCATTGTCATATTTTAAAGACCTTGAAAAAATAATACTTCTTTTTATATGGAATCAGAGAAAACTTCGAATAGCCAAGACATTACTCAGACATAAAAATAAAGCAGGAGGAATCACGCTACCAGACATCAGACTAACTATAAATTGATAGTGATTAAAACAGCATGGTACTGGCACAAAAACAGAGAGATAGATGTATGGGACAGAATAGAGAACCAAGAGATGAACCCAGCTACTTACTGCTATTTAATCTTTGACAAGCCAATTAAAAACATTCAGTGGGGAAAAGACTCCCTTTTTAACAAATTGTGTTGGGATACCTGGCTGGCAACCTGTAGAAGACTGAAAGTGAACCCATACCTTTCACTACTAATGAAGATAGACTCACACTGGATTAAAGATTTAAACTTAAGACATGAAACTATAACAATACTAGAAGAAAGTGCAGGGAAAACTCTTGGAAGGAATAGGCCTGAGTGAATTTTTTATGAGGAGGACTCCCCAGGCAATTGAAGCAGTATCAAAAATACACTACTGGGACCTGATCAAACTAAAAAGCTTCTGCACTGCTAAGAACCCAGTAAGTGTAGCAGGCAGACAGCCCTCAGAATGGGAGAAAATATTTGCAGGTTATGCCTCACACAAAGGTTTAATAACCAGAATCCACAGAGAACTCAAACGCATTAGCAACAAAAGGACAGTGATCTCATCTCTGTGTGGGCAAAGGACTTGAAGAGAAACTTCTCTAAAGAAGATAGGCGCACAGCCTACAAACACATGAAACAATGCTCACCATCCTTAATGATCAGAGAAATGCAAATCAAAACTACTTTGAGATATCATCTAACTCCAGTAAGATTAGCCCACATAACAAAATCCCAAAACCAGAGATGTTGGTGTGGATGTGGAGAAAAGGGAACACGTCTACATTACTGGTGGGAATGCAAACTAATACATTCCTTTTGGAAGGATGTCTGGAGACAGAGATCTAAAAATAGACCTGCCATTCGATCCTATGATTCCTTTACTAGGAATATATCCAGAAGACCAAAAATCACATCATAACAAAGATATCTGTACCAGAATGTTTATTGCAGCCCAATTTATAATGCCTTTGTGTGAGGTAGAGCATTTTTGTTGGAGTTGAGTTCCACATTTAAGGCCTTGTGGTCTGAGAAGATGCAAGGTTTTGTAATTTCAATTCCTTTGATTCTATTGAGGTTTTGTGTCCTAGGATATGATCAATTTTGGAGAATGTTACATGGGATGATCACAAGAATGTATATTCTATATCTTTGGGATGGAGTGTTCTATACACATCTATCCAGCATAGTTGTTCTAAAGTCTCATTTAAATCTCTAATATCTTTATTTTTGTTTGGAGTATCTGTCCAGCTCTGAGAGAGGGGTGTTAAAGTCCCCTGTTATTATGGTGTTATAAGATATCCTATTGCTCAGACTAAGCAACATCTGTTTCAAGAATCTGGGAGCATTTGAATTGGGTGTATAAATATTTAAAATTGAAATGTCTTCTTGTTGTATTTTTCCCTAAACCAATATGAAGTGACCATCATTATCTTTTTTGACTTTAGTTGCTTTAAATCCACATGTATCTGAGAATAAGATACATTTTATTTACAGTTTTAATTTGTCTTTTGACATGAGGTGTGTTACCTGCAAACAGCAAATACATGGCTTGTGTTTTTTAATCCAATCAGCCAATCTATGCCTCTTCAACGGGGAATTCAAGCCATTGACATTTATTGAGATAATTGGTAAGTGTGGTAGTATTCTATTCATCTTAGTTTGTGAAAGTGTTTTGGTTAGTTTTATCTTTTACATCACTGGGTAAACTAGGTTCTGTCCTCTATTTTCTGGGTGTTTACTTTGCTGAAGGTCGATTGTGATGGTCAGTGTGTAGGAAAGGTTGAAATATTTCCTGTAAAACTGGTCTTGTGACAAATTTCCTCAATGTTTGCATAGCAATAAAAGATTTGATTTTTCCATCAATTTTAAAGCTTAGTTTAGCGGGATATAGAATTCTGGGCAGAAAATTGTTCTGTTTAAGTAGGTTAAAGATAGATGACCACTGTCTTCTGGCTTAAAAAGTTTCATTAGAGAAGTGTGTGGTCACCCTGACAGTTTTGCCCCTGTAGGTCAGTTGGCACTTACACCTGGCAGCTTGCAAGATCTTTTGTTTTGTCTTGACTTCAGATAAATTCATCACAATGTGCCTTACAGAAGTTCTATTTGAGTTGAGGTGACCAGAGGACCAATATCCCCCTGAAGGGAGTATGTTAGAATCTTTGGTGATATTTGGGAAATTTTCATTTATAATATTCTCTAGAATGGCTTCCATTCCTCTGGGGCATTCTTCTCCTCCTACAGGAATACCTATAACTCATATGTTTGAATGCTTCATAAAGTCCCATAATTTTGTCAGTGACCGTTCTGCTTTCTCTCTCTCTTTTTTGGCCTCTTTAACTATCTGAGTTATCTCAAGAGCTATATCCTCTACCTCTGAGATTCTTTCTTCTGCATGACGTAATCTGTTGTTGATACTTTCTATTGCATCGTTAAGTTCCCTAATTGACTGCTTCAGTTCTTTCACCTCTGCCATATCCTTTTTATATTCTTCATATCATTCATCTCTAATTTGATTGTTTTTGAATTTCCCTTCAGTTATTATCCACTTTATCAGCAATTTCTTTCATTGCTTTTTGATTGTTTTCCACTTTATCAGCAATTTCTTTCATTGCTTTTTGATTGTTTTCCACTTTCTCAGCAATTTCCTTTATTGTTTTTATTATCTGTATTTTAAATTCCCCTTCTGTCATTTCTAACATTTCTTTATAGGAGGAATCTTCTATGGTAGCTATCTCATGATCCCTAGGAGGGGTTACTCTGTCCTGGGATTTCATGTTGCCAGGATTTTTCAGCTGATTCTTCCTCATGAGTGCTTTCTTGTATCTGTTTCCTCACCCTAATTTTCCTTTCACTTCTTCTTGCTCTTTAAGTCGTAGCACTGGCCTAAAGTTTTAATGAGTCGTTTTGATGCAGGACCATATGATGAAAAGTTTGAAGAGCAAGAAGGGAAAAAAGATTTAAAGAAGAGAAAAAGAGAGAGAGAGAAATAAGAGGGGGTAAGTAAAAAGAAATATTACTGACAAAAAGAAGACAGGCACTAAAAGAGAGAAACAGGAGAAATATAGGTGTGTAGTACAGTAGTAGGGCCCAACTTTAAAGACCCCCAACCTCTGGGGGGTGCTGAGCTTGGTAATTCCTTGAGGTCAACAGCTCTTTGCCAGCCAGCTCAGATACTATACCCCACCATCACCAGGTAGAGAGGAAAGTCAAAAATATTGTATGTCAAACTGAAATAAACAAGCAAAAACCCTTATGGGATAAAATTAGGGGGGGGGAATGATAGGGACAAAAACACTTGCAAAAATGAAATTCTAATTGTTGAAGAAGACAAAAATGGAAGATTGAATTTAAACTAGAATGGTGGAAAAAAAGAAAAAAAATGTCAAGGAAAAATGTTGAAATCTAAAAAAAAACAAAACATGAAAAACAAAAACAAAAACCTACAACCAAGAATCCAAACAGTATGTATATCTTGCTAAGTATTGACCCGAAAACAGGTGATCTTCTGAGGTATGAGATGTTAATCACAATGTTGATACAGCTGTATGAGATGGGGACTGGAGGCCTCTGCTGATTACTCAGACCCTGCAGGCGTGGGATCCCAAATAACTCCTCAGCCCACTCAAAAGACACTCCAACCCATAAACCTTGGCCAAGTAGAAGCTTTCCAGCGAAAGCACTTATCCCGGGGATTTCTCCTGGCATGATTGCCTGCTTATCCAGTGCGCCAAATCCAGTCTCCTCCTAAGTCCCTGAGGGCCATGGCTGTCAGTCTCCAAACTTGGATCACTGTACTTGCTCAGCATCTCAATCTGGGGTTTGTCTCCCTACCTCTTCTTTTAAAGCCAATAAATCTCATATTTGTTCTTTTCATCTTTTTAAATATATCTTATAGGCATGTTTCATTCTTTGTATTCTTTTTCCTCTTTTGGCTATGTACTTTTAAATAGCCTGTATTCAAGATCACTAATTCTCTCTTCTGCTTAATTAATGCTAATATTGAAAGACTCATACATTTCTCAGTTTGTTAATTGAATTGTTCAGTTTGTCAATTCAAATAAATCTTCTGATTTTTAAAAATTATTTCATTCTTTGTATCTTTTAATGTATCACATAGCCGTTTACGTAGATTTTAATTTTTATTATCTTTTTCTGCATAGTGTAAAAGAATAACAATTGAAGTAATAAAAACCAAATTTCAGGGTGGCACCTGTGGTTCATCAAGTAGGGCGCCGGCCCCATATACGAAGGTGGCGGGTTCAAACCTGGCCTCGTCCGAACTGCAAAAAAGAAAAATAGCCAAGCGTTGTAGCAGGCACCTGTAGTCCCAGCTACTTGGGAGGCTGAGGCAAGAGAATCCCCTAAGCTCAGGAGTTGGAGGTTGCTGTGAGCTGTGTGACACCATGGCACTCTACCCAGGGCGATAAAGTGAGACTGTCTCTACAAAAAAAAAAAAAAAATTCAGTAACACCATTTAAAAAGAAATTTGTCCATGAACCTATGTTCCTCTTCCCTTTTGAGTTCTGAGTTGAGTAAGACTTACTTTTACTGAAGAACTTTATATGTTTATACAGCTTTGAATTCCTCCTTTCATTTCACTTTGCAGGATTCCCTTTACCATTTCTTGTATGTAGGACAGGTTGAACGGTAATCAGCTTTGTTTATCTGGAAATGCCTTAATTGCCCCCATCCTATTGAAGGACAGTTTTTCTAGATATAGAAATTCTTAATTAACACATTAAAAAAATAACCCTTTAAGTATACTATCCCACTACCTTCTGCCCTTCAATACTTTTGCTGAGAAATTTGATAATCTGCAGATTATCATCACATACTCCAGATCCCTTGTATGTAATGAGTTGCTTTTGTACACAGCTATGATTTAATTTTTTTAAAAGATTATTGGTGTTTGTCTTCTGACAATTTAATAATAACATGTCTCTTTGTGAGTTTATACCACTTGGAGTCTATTAAGTTTCTTGTATTAGTATATCTGAGTCTTTTCTCAAATATGAGAAGTTTTTGCAGTACTCTTTCTTCAAATAAGCTTCCTGATCCTTTCTCTCTTTTCTCCTTCTAGGAATACAACCATATGCACCTTGATCATCTTGATGGTATCCAATAAGTCTTTTAAGTTTGCTCACAGATCTTCATTTTTTTTTTTTTTGCTTTGTATACTTAAATCATTCAAGTAATCTATCTCCAAGTTTGATTCTTCTTTCTCTCTATTCAAGCCTGCTCTAAAACCCCACTAGTGAATTTTTCAATTCAACTATTGTATTTTTCAGCTCCAGAACTTTTGCATCTTCTTTGTAATTTTTATCTTTGTCAATATTCAAATTTTGTTTCTAAATTATTTTCCTGATTTCCTTTATTTCTTTGTCTATGTTTTGTTTGGGGTTTTTCTTCTTCTTCTTTTTTTTTTTTTTTAGGTTTTTGAGCATATGTAAGATAGCTGTTTTGAAATATTCTTGTAAGTCAAACTGCTATGTGTCTTTAAGGTTGGTTTCTGGATATTTATGATCTTTGTTTGAGTGGGTGATGGTTTCCTATTTCTTTGTATGATTGTAATCTTTTTTTAAAAG
The DNA here is from genome assembly GCA_963573935.1 of Arctocebus calabarensis. Lineage (NCBI taxonomy): Eukaryota > Metazoa > Chordata > Mammalia > Primates > Lorisidae > Arctocebus > Arctocebus calabarensis. The sequence continues at coordinate 9,152 of CAUYON010055427.1, forward strand.
TTAGCATTTGAAAAAGTAGACTCTCTGCTTGTATTTCCAGACTTCATTTACATAGGGAAAGACATTCACTAATGAGACTAAGATGGAGGCTCAGGTCTTCTCAGACCTTTTCTGGGCATGTATCTTCCCTAGGCTTGTGCATTGTGCATTGCTCACCCCTTCCATTTCCTGGTATATATAACTGCTTTGAAACATCTTAATTGTCCTGTCTTTCCCTTGTTCCTTATTAAGTCCTTAGATGTTCTGCTGCTCTCTTCTATTGTTCTTAATCTTTTGCTCCCAAGTACTCATGTCTTCCTTGCGGTTTCCATGTTCCTCAGCACTTACTGCTGCTTTCAGTGACCTCCAACCTGATATCCAAACCACGATTCTCTTCCCATTTAAGCATCTGAGTTTTGAGTCAAGAGGGACTTAACCCACTCTTCAGGAATCCCCCAGACAGTACAGAATATTAAGAAAGAATTTCCAATCTGTTTCTTTTGTTTCAATGGAGTAGCTAAAAAATTGTATAGGTTCTTCCTAACTGTGCCCCCTTTAAATTTATGTCTTGTGTTCCATTATTGGAAGGGTAGTGACATGAGAGTTACTTATATCCTACTGCTCAAGATCATTGCCAAGCCTGATTTTTCATACATATGTTGCCTGTGGGTACATGCTATCACATGGTGCACGGAGTTAGACACTGCTACATATTGTTGTCTGGAAGCTTGTCCAAAAGTGATGTGAATTTTTTTTTTTGCCAGATTAAATTTTCTTCCAGAAATATTTTAATAAAAATTGGCCATTTCCAAAAAACACCCACTGCATGCCCATCAAAAGAGAGAGAGAGAGAGAGAACCATAACAAAATAGAAAATTTACAATATGGCTATGATTTAAAGAAATTGCAGACACTTGAGCACATCAGCAAAGTCCAATATTAATGTCACATTCCTTCTTATGGGTTATGATTAGGAATCTGCTTAGATACCAAAATAAAACTTATATAATAATACAAATGCTGAACTATTAGGTCAAAGGACCACTATAGAAACATCCGTCTTTAAAGGCATTCCAGTTTGAGACTCAATCTGAGAATAAGGCATAACAATGTTAACACAAGACAAACAAGGTGATGAAAGAGGGAGTCTACAATTCCCCACATACTCTGTTTTCTTTAAACAACTGCCAAGACTGTAATCAAAGATAAATAGAAGGCACAACGGTTTTGCTCTTTTTTTTTTTTTTTTTTTTTTGTTGTTGTTGTTGTTGTTATTTCCATTTGGGGGATTTTTTTTGTTTTGTATTTTAGGGTTTTTTTGTTTGTTTGTTTGTTTTACAAATACAAATTTAACATGAAAAAACTCTACTTCAAAATAATCTAACAGTTTAAGAAAAGTATATCAGTTGCAGTCTAGACATTTAAAACCTATCTCACAATTTAAATTTTAATGGTAAAAACAGGTTTGAGAATTGTTTTGTGATCAAATATCAAAAGAAAAACTCTGTTAACACCTTTTATTCAGTTTTTAACCATACCAGTGAGAATCAAAATTGTCAAATTTTCCAATGGCAATTTCTCCACACCAGAAGGTAGTTATGACTCTCATAGTAGAAGAAACAATTTGGGCTTTTCCTGCCTTTAAAATGATTATCAAATCCTGTATTTCTCACATGCATTTGAAACATGTAGAAAATAAGTAAGAAATATTTCAATGAATGAAACACCAAATGTCAGTAATAAGTGAGACACATTCCTTTGGGGAAATGACTGTTAAAAAAAAAACC
>CAUYON010055431.1:0-23102 GCA_963573935.1 Arctocebus calabarensis
CCAACCAACAATGACGGCTGCAACCCAAACAAAAATAGCCAGGCGTTGTGGCAGGCGCCTGTAGTCCCAGCTACTTGGGAGGCAGAGGCAGGAGACTCGCTTGAGCCCAGGAATTGGAGGTTGCTGTGAGCTGTAATGCCACGACACTCTACCCTGGGCGACAGCTTGAGGCTCTGTCTCAAAACAAAACAAAAAAAAAGATACTATTTGAGCTTTGGAAAAGCTTTTTACACAGCAGCGAATAATTTTCTTCTCTGACCAAAAAAGAAAAGGCAACTGATTCTTTGCAAAGTATTCTAGTTTAGAAATAATAGCAACTCCAAATTAGGAATTTTTTTTTTTTTTTGAGACAGAGTCTCACTATGTCACCCTTGGTAGAGTGCTGTGGCATTACAGCTCACAGCAACCTCAAACTCTTGGGCTTAAGCGATTCTCTTGCCTCAGCCTCCCAAGTACCTGGGACTACAGGCACCTGCCACAATACCCGGCTATCTTTTTGCTGTAGCTATCATTGTTGTTCAGCAGGCTCAAGCCAGGTTCGAACCAACCAGACCTGGTGCATGTGGCTAGTGCCCTAACCACTGAGCTATGGGAACTGAGCCAAAGTGGGATTTTTATTTATTTATTTCTTTTTGAGGCAGAGCCTCAAGCTGTCACTCTGGATAGAGTGCTGTAGCATCACAGCTCACAGCAACCTCTAATTCCTGGGCTCAAGCGAGTCTCTTGCCTCTGCCTCCCACGTAGCTGGGACTACAGGCACCCGCCACAACACCCGGCCATTTTTTTGGTTGCAGCCATTATTGTTTGGTGGGCCCGGGTTGGATTCAAACCCACCAGCTCAGGTGTACGTGGCTGGTGCCTTAGCCCGTTGAGCCACAGGCGCCGAGCCTGGGATTTTTATATTAACCCAAGAATATTATTTAAAAGTTGTTCAGGAAGGCATGAGGGGGGTAGGGTCTTAGTGTGTGCCACACCTTTTGGGGGCAAAACGCAATTGTAAGAGGGACTTTACCTAACAATTGTAATCAGTATAACTTGGTTTCTTGTATCCTCAATGAATCCCCAACAATAAAAAAAAAATAAAAGTTGCTTTTATTTGGTTTAGTTATTTTATGTATTAACACATTTTCTTCTCCTAATATTAAGAATTAGCTTTAAAGTATTTTCATTTCTAGGGACCATGAGAAAATACCTAAATGAAAAATACCAAAGATAAAAAGATGTTAAGACGCCCTCTTCTGGACATTCTGAATAATGGCACTGAAGAGACAAGGGTTTCTTAGGCTCTCAATAATTTCAGCACCCATGGATGTAAATAAACCAAAATCCAACATGTCAGATAACATTCACTATGGACCTAAGTATGGGGGTCTGTTTGCTGAAGTAGCAATAAAACCTAGTTACAAATTAGTTCCTCCTATGTAATGATAAAATCCTAAGCATAATTTTATACTTCAGTAATATGTGAAATAGTATTAATATAAACACGTTTTCTCTTTGCAAGATACTTACTTATAAACAGTGTTCTGTATGGACTGTGAAGCCAAAACTATTTTACGGTGATAGCCTTGACCAACAATAGACTGTACAATTCCTTTTTTGCTTGGAAGACCTTTAGTTTCTTGTTCAGATGTCTACAAAATACAAATGACTCTCAATAAATTAAAGGAAACTGTAAGATATGACTGAATACCTTTCACAATTGCTCTAAACTTAAATTTCATAAGATCCATCAATATGGATTTTTTTTTTTTTTGGTGATAAAGGAAACATTTGATATCGCAGGAAAAGGTATATGAAGCTAAAAATTTGTGGTATGTGCTGTATTTTGTTTATATGTCAGTTAAGGTGGTTTTTTTTTTTGGAAACAGAGTCTCATTCTGTCACCCCTCAGTAGAGTCCCCTGGCATCATAGTTCATAGCAACCTCAAACTCTTGGGCTTAAACAATTCTCCTGCCTCAGCCTCCCAAGTAGCTGAGACTACAGGTGCTTGCCACAGCACCCAGCTATTTTAAGAGACAGGGTCTCACGCTGGCTCAGACTGGCTCAATCCACCTGCTTCAGCCTCCCAAAGTGCTAGGATTACAGGCGTGAGCCACCACTCCTGGCCTGATAGTTGAAATAATTCTTAGACAAAAAATCTATTTCAATTATGACCTAATAAATTATTCAGAATGATTTAGTTAGAACATTTTACACTTTCAGTACTATGCTGTATATTATGGGAGCTTTCACAGTGGGGTAAGGAATATAAGAGAGCTAAAAATGCAATGGAGAAGAAAAGGGAAGCAAGCACATTTTCTAAAGGTATTTTCTTTCCTTTTATTGCCTAAGCTAGAGTGCAACTGATTCTTACAGGCATGATCACAGTGCACTGCAACCTCTAACTCCTCCCCACTCCAGCTTCCTGAGTGGTTTGGTCTATAGGTAGGCATCACCACGCCCTGCTTGATTTTGCCTTTCTTAAATCAAAGTACTAATCAAATTATCAACAATAGGCTTGGCGCCTGTGGCTCAACTGGCTAAAACGCTAGCCATGTACACCTGAGCTGGAGGGTTCGAATCCAGCCCAGGCCCGCCAAACAACAGTGACAGCTGCAACCAAAAAATGGCTGGGCGTTGTGGCGGGGGCCTGTAGTCCCAGCTACTTGGGAGGTGGAGCCAAGAGACTCACTTGAGCCCAGGAATTGAAGGTTGCTGTGAGCTGTGATGCCACAGCACTCTATCCAGGGTGACACCTTGTGGATATTTTTAAAAAAAAAAAAAAAAAAAAAAAAATTGTCAACAATATATCACTCTAACAAGCTCTCTCTGTTAAAATTTACATGGACATAACTCTTGCCTTCTAAGAAACTAAAATTCCCACTAAACATTAAATTGAAAATAGTAAAAGCTACTTATACATAATTTTAGAATATTTATTTATTAAGATATATTATCTCATTATACAGTTCAACAGTACCAATTTCATTTATCTTCCCTCTTTACTCTAAGTCTCTAATTTACCTGCAGGTAAAATCCCTATTTGTCAATTTATAATGATACTCAAATTCTCATCTACTAGAACAAATGAAAAGCCAATCAAAATGAAGTTGCAAAACTAAACTCTGCCCCACAAAAAGCCTTTTCTCTAAATACTAATGTTTCCATATTATCATGCTCCTCCTTGACATAAGATTATAGTTGCACTTTAATATATGACTTTCTTTTTTTTTTGAGACAGAGCCTCAAGCTGTCACCCTGGATAGAGTGCTGTGGCATCACAGCTCACAGCAACCTCCAATTCCTAGGCTCTAGCAAGTCTCCTGCCTCCACCTCCCAAGAAGCTGGAACTAGAGGCACCCGCCACAATGCCTGCCCATTTTTTGATTGCAGCCGTCATTGTTGTTTGGCAGGCCCGGGCTGGATTGCCAAGCCTGATATATGACTTTCAATAAAACAAGAATTCACGGGGGTGACGCCTTTGGCTCAAGGTGTTGGGCGCTGGCCCCATTTACCAGAGGTGGCATATATCAACCCTGGCCCTGGCCAAAAACTGCAAAAAAAAAAAAAAAAAAAAAAAGAATCCACTGGGCACCTGTAGTATCAGCTACTTAGGAGCCTAAGATGAGAGGATCAAAAAATAAATAAAAAGATTTTCTAAAAAAGGGTATAGGCCCAGCACCTATTGCTCAGTGGATAGGGCACTGGCCATATACACTGAGGCAGGTGGGTTCGAATCCTGCCCGGACCTGCTAAACAACAATGACAATGGCAACCAAAAAATAGCCAGGTATTGTGGTGGGTGCCTGTAATCCTAGCTACTTGGGAGGCTGAGGCAATCACGTAAGCCCAAGTGTTTGAGGTTGCTGTGAGCTGTGATGTCACAGCGCTCTACCGAGGGTGACAAAGTGAGACTCTGTCTCTAACAACAACAACCAAGAAAAAGGGTGCAGTTGGTGATGGAGATCCCAATTACCCTGATTTGATTATATGAATGTTTCAAATTATCACTTGTACCCTGAAAATATACCCACCTAATGTTTATGTATGAATAAAATAATTTAAAAGTTAAAACAAGGATTTGCCTGTCTTCATTTTTAAAAGAACATATCATACAGTGCTAAAACATATAATAAAACTGCTCTAATTAGAACTAATTATGTATAGGAGGCAAACAAGCAATATTAAAACATTTTAAAAAGTGTATAGTCTAAACTGTTACTGAAAGGACTTCCATTCTGACACCTTTTCCTACTGGTAGTGACAAATTTACATGGCCATCCATATTTTCTTCCTTGATCTCTAAGGCCATGAAAACTGATGAAAGGGCGGCACTTGTGGCTCAGTGAGTAGGGTGCCTGTCCCATACAACAAAAAAGTAGCTGGGCGTTGTGGTGGTAGCCTGTCATCCCAGCTACTCGGGGGGCTGAGGCAAGAGAATCACCTAAGCCCAAGAGCTGGAGATTGCTGTGAGGTGTGATGCCATAGCACTCTACTGAGGGTGACAAAGTGAGACTATCTCTAAAAAAAAAAAAAAAAAAGAAAGAAAAGAAAAAGAAAAAAAAAGAAAACTGCTAAAGACAAATTGGCCAGTGATGGTATGCAACTGAAAATTCACAATAAATTGTATCTTCGATCACTAACAGCCAGAATATTTGCCAGATCAGTTTTACTTAAAAGGATCATACAATTAAAATACTGGATCTATGATTTTGTTTAGCAGGACCTTTTTTCATATATTATACTTTCCAGGTAACCACAAACCTTGACTCTGCTGAGAAATCTGCAACAACATGCATCAGAAAAACAGGACAAAATGACCTCCTTAGCATCACCACCTTTATAACTAAATCTTTTTTTTTTGTAGAGACAAAGTTTCACTTTATCGCCCTCGGTAGAGTGCCGTAGTGTCACACAGCTCACAGCAACCTCCAACTCCTGGGCTTAGGCGATTCTCTTGCCTCAGCCTCCCAAGTAGCTGCGACTATAGGTGCCCGCCACAATGCCCAGCTATTCTTCTGTTTTGCAGTTCTGCTGAGGCCGGGTTTCAACCCGCCACCTTCGGTATATGGGGCCGGTGTCTTACTCGATGAGCCACAGGTGCTGCCCTAACTAAATTTTTTTTTAATTCAAAATGAATTTATTTATGAAAGTACAAACTTTTTTGTTCAGCATCTCTAATGTGCTACCTAAATAAATTTTACAGAATTTTATTTGGAGCTTATAATTACTCCTATTGGGATTTGTTTTCTGATTTTGACAAATGTTTTGAGGTCATTTTTGCTGTCTTTTGGGCTACCTAAAGTTTTAAAAATTTAATTAATTTATTCATATTTTTAGAGATGGGTTTCATTCTGTTACCCAGACTGGAGTGCAGTGGTGCAATTATAGCTCACTACAGCCTCAAATGCCTGAGCTAAAGTGATTTTCCTGCTTTAGCCGGAACAAAAGATAATGTGCTACCATGCTTAGTTAATTTTCCTTTTTTTTTTTTTGAGAGAGAGCCTCAAGCTGTCACCCTGGATAGAGTGCCGTGCCATTACAGCTCACAGCAACCTCCAATTCCTGGGCTCAAGCGAGTCTCTTGCCTCTGCCTCCCAAGTAGCTGGGACACGCGCCTGTCACAACCCCTGGCCATTTTTTTTTTTTGGTTGGTGCACTGGGCCAGATTTGAACCCGCCAGCTCAGGTGCTTTAGCCCGCTGAGTCACAGGCACCGAGCCAATTTTCCTTATTTTTTTTATTAGTTTTGCTATTTTGCCCAGGCTGGTCTTGAATTCCCAGCCTCAAGCAATCCTCCTGCCTTGGCTTGCCAAGTGCTGGGATTATAGGTATAAACCATCACACCTAGCTGCAAACAGTTTTTTTTTTTTTTTTTTTTAAAGATAGTCTCATTTTGTTGTCCTCAGAATAGTACTGTAGCGTCATCTAGCAACCTCAAACTCTTGGGCTTAAGTGAGTCTCTTACCTCAGCCTCCCAAATACCTGGGAATACAGGTGCCCACCATAACACCCAGATATTATTTATTTATTTATTTTGCTAGAGTCTCAAGCTGTTGCTCTGGGTAGAGTGCCGTGGCATCATACATGACAGCAACCTCCAACTCTTGGGCTAAGCGATCTTCTTGCCTTAGTTTTTCTATTTTAGTAGAGACAGGGTCTTGCTTTTGCTTAGTCTGGTCTCAAACATGAGCTCAAGCAATCCACCTGCCTCAGCCTCACAGACTGCTGAGATTATAGCTAGCTATTTATTTTTTAGAGATGAGGTCTCGCTCTGGTTCAGACTGGTCTCAAACCTGTGAGCTCAAGGCAATCCACCTGCCTTGCCCTTACCTTCAAGTCTTTCTTAAATGGGGGGAAAAGTAAAAAGACAGATAATTATATATGGCATTTTCCCTACTAACAGCACAGACTGTATGTATTCTGGTATCCACCAATTAAGGCAACAAAAGTCACACTTATTATTTTAAAACAATTATAAATTTAGAACTTTCTAGAAAAAAATGGGAAGGAGAGGAGATTTTGTAAGCCCAATGACATCCATAGAACAAAGACAATTCTAAAAATATTCTTTCTTTCTTTCTTTTTTTTTTTTTTTTGAGATGAGAGCCTCAAGCTGTCACCCTGGGTAGAGTGCCGTGGCATCACAGCTCACAGCAATCTCCAACTCCTGGGTTCAAGCAATTCTCCTGCCTCCGCCTCCTAAGTAGCTGGGACTTACAGGCACCTGCCACAACGTCTGACTATTTTTTTTTTTTTTTTTGTTGCGGCCATCATTGTTGTTTGGTGGGCCCGGATTGGATTCAAACCCACCAGCTCAGGTGTATGTGGCTGGCGCCTTAGCCGCTTGAGCCACAGGCGCCAAACCTAAAAGTACGATGTCTAAAAGTAAGTAATTTAAAAATATTAAACTTCACTAAATTTCTGTAACTCCCTGGTTTCTAGTAATTGTTACAAAAGAAAGGCTCTCAACATTTAAATTCAGGAATTGATTACAGAAAATAGGCAATTTCTAGACATTCTTTTATTTTTAAAAAGTATAAATTCTGCCTGGAATTGTCAGTTAACAATTATCCAGGCTCAGCACCTGTGGCTCAATGGGCTAGGGTGCCAGCCACATACACCTGAGCTGACGGGTTAGAATCCAGCCCGGGCCCGCCAAACAACAATGACGGCTGCAACCAAAAAAATGGCCAGGCGTTGTGGTGGGCACCTGTGGTCCCAGCTACTTGGGAGGTGGAGGCGGGAGACTCGCTCGAGCCCAGGAATTGGAGGTTGCTGTGAGCTGTGATGCCATAGCACTCTATCCAGGGTGACAGCTTGAGGCTCTGTCTTAAAAAAAATAAAATAAAATAAAAAACAATTATCCAATAAGAGGTCAGTCATGGTGGATAACAACTGTAATCCTAGCACTTTGGGAGTCTGGGGCAGGGGGATTTTTTGAGGCCAGGAGTTCAAGAGCAGCCTGAACAAGAGTGAGATACCTCATCTTCGAACAAAATAGAGAAATTAGCTCAGCATGATGGAGTGTGCCTGTAGTCCCAACTACTCAGGAGGCTGAGACAGGAGGATCACATGAGTCCAGGATTTGGAGGCTGTAATGAGTTATGATGATGACACTGCACTCTAGCCTAGATGACAAGAGGAAGAGCCAGTCTCAAAACAAACAAACAAAAAAACCCAAAATGTATCCAGTAAGAAAGTTGCCTTTTATTTATTTATTATTATTATTTTTTTTTGTAGAGACAGAGTTTCACCTTATAGCCCACAGTAGAGTGCCTTGGTATCACACACAGTAGAGTGCCATAGCATCACAGCTCACAGCAACCTCCAACTCCTGGGCTTAGGCGATTCTCTTGCCTCAGCTTCCTGAGTAGCTGGGACTACAGGTGCCCACCACAAGGCCCAGCTATTTTTGTTGTTGTTGTTGTTGCAGTTTGGCCAGGGCTGGGTTTGAACCCGCCACCCTCAGTATATGGCGCCGGTGCCTTGCCTACTGAGCCACAGGCGCCACCCAAAAGTTGCCTTTTAAAGCAAAGCACGATTAAATAAATCATTTAAGCCTTTTAAAGATATCATTCCTTTCTTTCTCCAAGGTATACTCAAAGCACATACTACTCTGTTTTATATAAAAACTGCCAGCTGGGGCAGCATCTGTGGCTGAAGGAGTAGGGTGCCGGCCCCACATACCAGAGGTGGCAGGTTCAAACCCGGCCCCAGCCAAAAACTGCAAACAATAATAATAATAAAAATAAAATAAAATAAAATAAAAACTGCCAGCTTGAGGTAGCATCCGTGGCTCAAAGGAGTAGGGTGCCAGCCCCATATACCGGAGGAGGCAGATTCAAACCTAGCCCCAGACAAAAACTGCAAAAGCAACAACAACAACAACAACAAAAAAACTGCCAGCTAAATACACTTAACTTCCTTAGCTGTTCAATAGGACAGCCCTAGTATCCTATATTACCTGTGGCAGGCATGCCAGATAAAACCTTAGAATGCTATACCTCCCTGTCTCCATACACTCAAAAAGCACAGCCAGGAGAGGGTAGGAGGGAGTGGCAGTGGTAAACAAAGGATATAGGCATCTAAACAGCTGGTAATTCTGATATAAACTATCTTTCTTGTACCTCCCACTCTCCCAATTTAAGATTCAAAAGGCTTCCACCAATTGCCCTTTGGAGATAATCTAACTATGGAAGTACATGTAAGCTGGCCTGTTCTCATAGCCACCATGGACAATTGCACATTAGAGATATATAGCCTAGCATTCCACAAATCCTGCATAATTTATTAAAACCAAAGTAACACCCCACAGAAATTGAAGGAAATGCAGTTTAAACCAGTGTTCTTGCCACATTCTATCAGTCCTCTAATCACCTGGTATACATACTCCATTCTAATGCCAGCAGATGGTATGGGCCCTGCCCCAGCAATCAGGAGACCACTGTTCCAACAGATAGGACCTTCTCATTGACTTCAGTCTTTTTTTTTTTTTTTTTTTTGAGACAAAAGTCTCAAGCTGTTGCCCTGGGTAGAGTGCCGTAGTATCATAGCTCACAGCAACCTCCAACTCTTGGACTTAAGTGATCCTATTGCCTCAGTTTTTCTATTTTTAGTAGAGACAGGATCTCACTTTTGCTCAGGCTCGTCTCAAACTCCTGAGCTCAAGCAATCCACCTGCTTTGGCCTCCCAGAGTGCTAGAATTACAGGTGTGAGCCACCATGCCCAGCTGACTTCAACTCTTCTGTTGCCATACTTACTGAGAGTCAGAACATTAATAAATCTTTTTTTTTTGAGACACAGCCTCACTTTGTCATCCTTGGTAGAGTGCTATCACAGCTCACAGCAACCTCAAACTCTTGGGCTCAAGGGATTCTCTTGCCTCAGCCTCCTAAGCAGATGGGATGACAGGCATCTACCACAACGCCTGGCTATTTTAAGAGATGGGGGGGTGGGTGTCTCACTCCAGCTCAGGCTGGTCTCAAACTTGTGAGCTCAAGCTATCTGGCCACCTCGGCCTCCCAGAGTGCTGGGATTACAGACATGAGCCTGTATACACCTGACCCTACAAATGATTTTTTTGCAGTTTTTGGCCGGAGCTGGGTTTGAACCCACCACCTCTAAGCATATGGGGCCAGCGCCTTACTCCATTGAGCCATAGGCACTGCTACCTACAAATGATTTTTGGAGCCTTAACTTTTTTTTTTTTTTGAGACAGGAGTCTCGAGCTGTTGTCCTGGGTAGAGTGCTGTGGTGTCACAGTTCACAGCAACGTCAAACTCTTGGGCCTGAGCAATTTTCTTGCCTCAACCTCCCATGAGACTGTCAGCCATTTTTTCGTTGCAGTTGTTGTTGTTTTAGCTGGCTTGGGCTGGGTTTGAACCTAACAGCCTTTGAGGTATGTGGCCCATGCCCTACCCACTGAGCTACGGGCGTAAAATTTTTTTCTAAATGGTTACAAAACAGAAGATTATGTATTTTACTGAGGGTTAAAAAGGGAATGATGTACTGTATGTTACCAAATATTTTTTGCTTTCCATGTAGTAAGTGTGTGGCTGGGGGGTAGACAGACTATAAAAAGATAAGAAAGCAGCACTCACCCCCTTATTGGCAGCAATACAGCACTCAGCCAGCCTTAGCCAAAGGCGAGGATTTGCATGATAAACCTGAACAGCTTCAATCAGACACTCAAAGGCAGCAAGAGGCCTTCCAATGTGAAGAAGCTGAATTCCACAGTTATATAGCAACTCGTATCTCTTATTGGTTAGTAGTGTGCACATGGGTCTTCCTGAAAATTTTTTGCCTAATGATAAAAATCAGGTAAGAATAATTAGACTTAAAGCAATGGTTAACATTCAAAACATTATTTGACTAAGTACTTAAATACTACCATGTTTGTACCAATAACCCTGATTTGAAGTTGTAATAGCTCTCATCAATGGTGGTCTCCATCCTCAACCCCAAAATACTCTCCAGAGTCATCTCAATTGTCTACGCTGGCAGGGCCAGAGATGTCTCTTCTCATTTGCTAGCTTCTCAGGCAACAATGTTCCAGGAAGGCAAAGATAAGATATATGACCCACCCTCACTCCTTTGAACCTTATACCACTTTTCCACATTTTTACAGTCTGTAAGAAGTTTTTAACTGTACACTTTTTAAAATTTTAAGCTTGGTTAACCATTTTATTGTCATGTACTAGCACTTAGTCAATGTTTGACTCACAATCCATAATAAAATAAGACCACAGGTGATTTAGAATACATTTTTCATCAATTAAAGTAGGTTTTAATTATTTTAAAAAGCTGAAGAATTCTTTTTTTTTAAGACAGAGTCTCAAGCTATTGTCCTGGGTAGAGTGCTGTAGCATCATAGCTCACAGCAACCTCAAACTTGGGTTCCAGTGATCCTCTTGCCTCAGTTTTTCTATTTTTACTAGAGACGGGGTTTCACTTTTGTTCAGGCTGGTCTCGAACTCGTGAACTCAAGCAATACCCGCCTTGGCCTCCCAGAGTGCTAGGATTACAGGTGTGAACTACTGCGTCTGGCCTACAATTCTTGACGTTAAGCGTTTCAGGTCAAGCATCTATATCACATGAATATTAAAGGATAAACTTAAGGAATTTGTAGCAATATCTACTAAAAAACCTTACAGCCAAACTTGTTGAGCAGGATTAGTGTTAAATGTATGTAGATCTACATGGTATATATTTAAGTCATTCTTTTCTCAAATCAAACTGTCCCCCAGCACTGGAATTACCTGGATCAGTGCTACCTGCACTGAGCTGAGCACAGACATTGTCATTCTCCTGCAAAGCCTTTTTAAAGTAGAAAATTCCCAAATTGTGCTTGCTCATGGCAAAATGGATACAACCAAGATTATTCCAGAACATGCATCTCAAACATTCACCTAAGGAAAACACAAGTAAATCTGTTTGCCAAAAATTTTACTGCTGATGTTCCCCATATAAGATTGAGGCTTAATTTAGTATGAATCAATTGCTTACCATTTCACTTAGTCTCCAAAGAACAGTTCAAAAGGCATTTGAAATTTAGGAAAACATCTGAAGGAGTTTCAAACTTCTTTTAAAATTTTCTTTTATTGGCTTGGCACCCGTAGCACAGTGGTTACAGCACTGGCCACATACACTGAAGCTGGCAGGTTTGGAACTGGCCCAGGCCAGCCAAGTAATGACAGGCGTTGTGGCAGGTGCCTGTAGTCCCAGCTACTTGGGAGGCTGAGGCAGGAGAATCACTTAAGTCTAAGAGTTTGAGGTTGCTGTGACCCTTGACGTCACAGCACCTACCGAGGGCGACATAGTGAAACTCTGTCTCAAAAAAAAAAAAATTCTTTTATTAAAGGTGATAAGATTATTTTTAAAATCCAACTCTGTAAATTTTGTTAGTTTGATTTTTTTGTTGTTGTTTTGAGGCAGAGCTTGGCTTTGTTGCCCAGGTTAGAGTGAAGTAGTGTCATCACAGCTCACTGTTAACTACTAACTCCTAAGTTCAAGTGATTCTCCTACCTAAGTCTCCCAGGTAGGTTTGTGCCACCACCTGATTTTTAATCATTGTAGACAAAGGATACAAAAACACAGAAGAAAAAAATATTTATTAGTAATATGATAACACACATAAAATCTTGCTTTTGTTTGTTAAAACATTCTCCACTTTTTTTTTTTTGATAGAGACGGAGTCTCACTTTATCGCCCTGGGTAGAGTGCTGTGGCATCACACAGCTCACAGCAACCTCCAACTCCTGGGCTTAGGTGATTCTCTTGCCTCAGCCTCCCGAGTAGCTGGGACTATAGGCGCCTGCCACAACACCTGGCTATTTTTCTGTTTTGCAGTTCGACCACGGCCGTGTTTGAACCTGCCACCTTCGGTATATGGGGCCGGCGCCCTACTCGATGAGCCACAGGTGCTACCCTTCTTTTTTTTTTTTTTTTGAGACAAAGTCTCACTCTGTCATCTGGATAGAGTGCCATTGGGTCATAGCTCACAGTAACCTCAAACTCCTGGGGCTAAAGACATCCTCTTGCCTCAGCCTCCCGACTAGCTGGGACTACTGGTGCTTACTGCAAGGGCTGGCTAATTTTTCTATTTTTTAGTCGAGATGGAATATCCCTCTTTCTCAGACTGGTCTCAAACTTTTGAACTCAAACAATCCACCTGCCTCAGCCACCAAGAGTGCTGGGATTAAAGGTGTGAGCCACTGTGCCTGTGTCCACTATTATTTTAACGCACACTTCATTTTTTTATTTTTTTGAGACAGAGTCTCGCTATGTCACCCTCAGAAGAGTGCCATAGCGTCACAGCTCACAGCAACCTCAAACTCTTGGGCTTAAGTGATTCTCTTGCCTCAGTCTGCTAGCAGCTGGGACTACAGGCACCTGCCACGGCGCCCAGCTATTTTTTTTTTTTTTTAGAACAAAATAGGTATATTTCTATTGGACTACCTGAGTGCCCAGTTATCTTTAGAGACGAGGTCTCGCTCTGGCTCAGGCTGGTCTCGAACTTGTGAGCTCAGGTAATCCACCTGCCCAGGCCTCCCAGAGTGCTAGGATTACAGGCATGAGCCACAGGGCCCAGCCTCTCATACTTCTTTAAATAGCACTGTGGCTGGGCACTTTTTCATATTGAGCACTTACTTGTATTTCTTAGCCTCTATGTTGTCTCTTCCTGTCTTTCCTCCTTTTTTCATATGGTTACAGATATTTTTCCTATTGGTTACCAGTTGGTTTATATGTTATAGAAACTGCCTGTCACATCTGTTTTAAATATTGCTGCCCACCCGTCAGTCATATGTTTTGTGACTTGGTTCAGTATCTGTGTGTGAGTTTATGTTTCTAATCATAAAAACTTTAACATTTTTATGTGGCATTTAGTTATCTTTTCTAAACTCTATAGTACTTGGATTCTGGATATTGTTTAATTAAGCCTTCTTCATCACAAAATTAAAATATTCATCCAAGTTTTGTTTTGCTGCTTACGTTTACATTTTAATCCTTCCTATTTCTCTGGATTATTCTGGTATAATGAAGGTAATTCAAATTTTAGGTTTCTTTTCCTAAATGGATACCCAAACACTACAAAACAATTCACTGAATAATCCATATATTTTTCCTCAAGGATATGACAAAATAGAATGACAAAATAATCAGGATATTTATTGTTTAGTACTAAAAACTAAAGGGTGTGTTCTGATATTTTATATATATATGTGTGTGTATTTGTTGTTACTGTTTTTGTTTTTTTGGAGACAGGGTTTCACTCTGTCGCCCCTAACCAGAATACAGGGGTGTCATCACCACTTACTCCACCCTCAGATTTCTGGGCTCAAGTGATCCTCCTGCCTCAGCCTCCTGAGTACCTGGGACTGGGACTATAGGCATGCAACACCACACACATCTAATTTTTTTTTCTTTTGGTGGAGACAGGTCTTGTACTTGTTTAGGCTGGCCTGTCTTGAACTAATGACCTCAACTTATCTTCCTCCTTCAGTTTCCCAGACTACTAGGATTACAAGTATAAGCCACCATGCCTGGCCTGTCTTCTGATATTCTGTATTTTTAACTTAGGTAATGACTATTTTTTTTTTTTTTGAGACAGATTCTTACTCAGTTGCTCTGGGGTTGAGTGCCCTGGTGTTATAGTTCACAGTAACCTCAAATTCTTGGACTTAAGCCATCCTCTTGCCTCAGCCTCTGGAGTAGCTGGGACTACAGGTGCCTACCACAACGTCTAGCTATTTTTTTTAGAGATGGGGTCTCACTTTTGTTCAGACTGGTCTTGAATTGCTGAGCTCAAGCAATCCACCCACCTCGGTCCCGCAGAGTGCTAGGATTACAGGTGTGAGCCACCATGCTCCGCCTGGCAATGACATTTTAAAAAAAGAAAAACTAGGCTTCAAACAAGATAGTAGTAGGAAGCACACTAAAATGTTTTGCGGAGGTTGCTTCTGTTTAGGGGCATTGTAGGACAATTTAAGAATTCTATTTTCTAAATTTTCTCTAGTAGGCATATATTTTTGGCAGCAAAAAATAAAGTTTATATTAGAAGCAAGTTACAGTTTTCAAAATTATAACTACGAAAAATATCAATACATCATAATACAAAATATCATTACTTGAAAAATGTAAAACTGGCTCGGCACCTGTGGCTCAACGGGCTAAGGCTCCAGCCACGTACACCTGAGCTGGCAGGTTCAAATCCAGCCCAGCCCGTCAAACAATGATGGCTACAACCAAAAAATGGCCCGGCATTGTGGCGGGCACCTGTAGTCCCAGCTTCTTGGGAGGCGGAGGCACTAGACTCGCTTGAGCCCAGGAATTGGGAGTTGCTGTGAGTTGTCATGCCATAGCACTCTATCCAGGGTTATAGCTTGAGGCTATGTCTCAAAAAAAAAAAAAAAAAAAGAAAAATATAAAACTATATCAAAATCTTTCCCATTATTTTATAACTGTTGTACTAGCTAACTATAATACCCTTTTCCTGATTGAATTTTAAAGATTGACCTGAAATCTGTGTCAAGACAAAACTAAGCAAAATTTTCTCAAAGCATATTATCTTTTTAGTTTGAGAAATCTTTTCATGTTGAATGTTAGTGGGCCTCTAAGGGGAAACTTGATACTGAAAACAAAAAATTAAAATTTAGCAGAATTAGAAAATGGGTACTTAAAACAAAAAGAATACCCAGAAGAGAATCATAATGGAACGAACGGTCTTTTTCTGTCCCCATGACTCCAGTAAACTGAAAGGGCACATGGGGGAAGGTTTAAGTATATTTGCATGTGTACTCTATGTATGAATCAAACAGAATGCAAAACAAACGTTTTAAATATTTTATCCTCATTTCTTGAATAACTGATTTTCCTTTTCCCTCTCCATAAAACAATGATGACGTAAGCCTAAATGAAAGCCTATCTTTCATTTTGCCATTAATATCAAGGGATTCATAACTTTCTAAACAGAGGCAAGAATAGCTAACAATAATTATCTTCCTAATTTTATAGAACTATTTTGATATACTTAATCACCCAAAGAAACCATATTATTCACTATTTTATCAGAGAAAAGGGGAAAAGTAAAAGGTCATTTCCTTAAAAGGTCTTACATTATCCAAGAACTTAATGCCTCAACATAAATTCTAACCTGGAATTAAAAAACAAAATGTAAGAAAGAGCAAGTGAACTTAAAGAAAAGTGAAAGAAAGAAGTAATGAGACTTCTTCTAAAGTGGAAGCAAGTCATAAACTAAAATTCCAAGAATTTTCTACAGAAATATTAAAACATTTTCATTGAAAAATTAGCATAAATCACTGTGAAGAGCAGTTTAGGGAAAAAACCACCAAGCAAAAAGAGGTAAACTAACCAGGGGAAAAAACTCTACTAAAATTTGACAATTTTTTTTTTTTTACCTGTTTGCATGAATCCTGGATGCTCAGCAATGTTTGAACTATTTAAAAGCTTCACAGCTTTTCGATAATTGCCCCTTAAGTACTCAAAATTGCTTTTAAGAAACAGAGAGGGTGCAGACTGTAAAGAAAATATAAAAGTTACTTATAATTTGTTTTCAGTTGGTTAATGCACGATGTTAATTATCCTGTTGCACTGGTATGTGTTAAAGGGTGTAAATGAATCAATTATGTCACGGTCACAAAAAAACATATATAGTCTCCACATTTTTCACTGCTCTTAGAATCTAAAAATTGAATGAAATGCCTTACAAAAATAAATATCGTAGGTCTACCTAAAAAATATACTGGGGGTACCAAAAAAATGTATACACATTTAAAGAGATCTTGTTGGTAGTAAAATCGATTATTCCCCCAAAGTGTATGAATTGCAAGTAAAATGTATGTGCATAGCATGTCTAGGTACACTTGACCAGAAAAGGTACCTTCACTTCAACTTTGAAAAGTAATACATAGAGAACATCGGTTAAAATGCATATACATATTTTTTGGCATGCTGTGTGTGTCTGAGAATGTGTGAGAATATAGTTTACAGGCTCACACCAGTAATCCTCCACTCTGGGAGGCCAAAGTGGCAGGATCACCTGAGGTCTGGAGTTTGAGACCAGCTGAGCAACAGCAAGCCCCCTCCCTACTAAAAGTAGAAAAAATTAGCTGGGCATGTTGGCACATGCCTACAGTCTCAGCTATTAGGATGCTGAGGCAGATGGATAACTTGAGCCTAGGAATTCACACCACTATACTCTAGCCGGGATGACAGTGCATGATTCTGTCTCAAAAAAATGAATAAATGCATGAATGAATGAAATACATTCTTATAGTCTGTGGATTAGCAAATAACTACCTTTATCTATTACACTACTAAAGTCAAGTCAACTTGACAATGCAAATTAGGTTCTTATTGTAGATCATCTTTCACTTCCCCTAAGAATCTTCTTGGTGGAGGAGACTCTGAGTAGCAGTACCTATTTTGAGTGCAAAAGCATACAGAGATATGGACACTAAACATCTATCCAGGAGGACATACAGAATGTTTGTCTCATTATTAATCCACCTTAGCACAGCAACAAGATTTTTTTTTTTTTTTTGAGACAGAGCCTCAAGCTGTCACCCTGGAGAGAGTGCCGTGGCATCATAGCTCACAGCAACCTCCAATTCCTGGGCTCAAGCGAGTCTCTTGCCTCCACCTCCCAAGTAGCTGGGACTACAGGTGCCCGCCACAACGCCTGGCCATTTTTTGGTTGCAGCCGTCACTGTTGTTTGGCGGGCCCAGGCTGGATTCGAACCCGCCAGCTCAGGTGTACGTGGCTGGCGCCTTAGCCTGTTGAGCCACAGGCGCCGAGCCAGCAACAAGATTTCCTTCTGAATCCTAGTTCATCCTTTACTCTGCCTCCTGTCTACACAGAGTTCTGGTCACAAAGGAAATAGGGCTTTCAAGGCTTATTCTCAGTGGCAGCACTTCCTTCTGAAGTTTTTCCTGATTCAGGGATGAGTATTACCTTGAATTATTCTCTCTTCTTTGACTATGGCCTCCTTTAAGTCAAGGATTATGTTTTTTATGAGGTAAAAGGTTTGGTAATGATTGGCTGGCTAGTTTGGCCTTTCCCTTTTAGCCTCAGACTTAGGCTACAGTTCTCAAAAGCCAAGATGGTACTAACTCAATGGCTAATCTGAATCCTGTCTGAGACTTCTAACTTTTATTTTCTCGTATTTCATATTTCTAAATAGACAGTTCATCTAAAGCATCAAGACTGTTTACAATTCTATTTCTTCCCTATATCATCTTAAAATTTATTAATGGAGGATTAGGGTGGAGGGAATGGAAGAAGGAATTATATCTGAAATATTCTAGAATTAGACAAATCGAAGGTGTTATCAAACCAATAGTCATTTTCTTTTTTGGAGACAGAGTCTCACTTTGTTGCCCTTGGTAGCATGCCAAGGCATCAAAGCTCACAGTAACCTTAAACTCTTGGGCTCAAGTGATCCTCTTGCCTCAGCCTCCCAAGTAGCTGGGGACTACAGGCATCTACCACAACACCCGGCTCTTTTTAGAGACAGGGGCTTTGGCTCTGGTCTCAAACTTGGGAGCTCAGGCAATCCACCTGCCTTGGCCTCCCAGAGTGTTAGGATTATAGATGTGAGCCACCATGCCCAGCACCAATAGTCATTTAGAAGTGGCAGGTTTGGGCTACAATCTGTTAAATCTTTAATTTTTTTTTTTTTTTTTGAGACAGAGTCTCACTTTGTCACACTTGGTAGAGTATCGTGGGGTCATAAGTCAGAGCAACCTGTAATTTTGGCTCAGGCGAGTCTTACCTAAACCTCCCCAGTAGCTGGGACTACGGGCTGCTGCACAGTTATTTTTCTTTCTTTTTTTCTTCCTTTCTCAGAGACAGGGTCTCGTTATTGTTCAGGATGTTTTCAAACTCTTGAGCTGAAGCAATCCACCTGCCTTGGCCTCTCTGAGTGCTGTGATTATAGGCATGAGCCCCTGTGCCCAGCCCAAACAAGTGTAATACCAAAAATTATAAAATAACCTAAATGTCTAATTTGGCAAAATGTTTAAGTGAGTTGTGACAAACCACTCACAGAACACTAGGCAGTTATTTAAAATGGTGGTTTTCAAGGCTACGTAAAAAGGGAAAATTCTTGTTATAATTTTAAGTAAAAAAAAAAAATTAAACTCCAGGCATAGTATGATCTGTACTTCCCAATTCTGTAATATCAACATTCCCTATCTAGCAGTATGTATAATAGACTAACTTATTTAAAACTGACAAATACCCATAGTCTAAGTAAGAAAGTCGTAAGTTGAAAAAGACACTTAAGAGAGAAAGTCCGGAAGAAACTCACATTTCCAGCTGTGTTCATGACTGATTTGATCTCCCTTTTGCATGCTTTCAGGGATTTCATTTGAATATAAGCTCGCACTTTATACTGGCAAAGAAAAAGTGTTAAAATGTAAGAACTAGGATAGATTTATATATCCTAAAATTTTACTTACTCATAAGGAATGTTTAACTCCATTTATTTACAACAATTATACTGGTTACTTGCCAAAGCAAGTTTAAAATTATCTGAAATATTCTATTTATCTTGGCATATACTTCAAAAAACTAAAATCATGGCGAATAAAACATAAATTCGAAGCAAAAAATTCTATCAATCTTCATCTGCACATGATTACCTATTAATGATTTTTAAAATTTCACAAACTGATTTTATCATCTAATACATTCCCAAGCCATTTCCCTCAAACTTTTACAGAGTAATTTAAAGAAATTACATTACATTATCATCTTAAACAATATATATTTAGAGAGATAAATGTACTTCTAAACTATAATACTTGGAAGTATCTTGAATTATTTATTGCTTTCAAAGACACTGCTTCATTATTCATAACCCAAAGTAAATAAACATGATATATCATCTTCCTTCAAAATTTACACTACCTGATGTATCTTTGATTTTGCAGCTTCTATTAAAACTCCACTCTCAGCTTTATGATTAGATCCATCTTTGTTGGAGTTATTACCAGTCTGTAGGATGATAAAACAAAGTTTATGAAAATTAAATATTTTTTTACCATAATTTAAATCAGAGATTTCCACACAATTGAGCTAATCTAAATCACCTAGGGAACATTTTCAAAATGAACAATCCCAGGTCCTGCTACCAGAAATTAAGGTTTAGTACTCAAAGTGGGTAATGGGAAACTCTACTTATGAAAAACTCACAGCTGAGCATAACAATGGGCTTTTTTTTTTTGGGGGGGGGACAGAGTCTCAAGCTGTCACCCTGGGTAGAGGGCAGCGGCGTCACAGCTCACAGCAACCTCCAACTCTTGGGCTTAAGCGATTCTCTTGTCTCAGCCTCCCAAGTAGCTGGAACTACAGGTTATTTGTTGTTGTTGCATTTGACCCGTCAGTCTCAGTACATGTGACTAGTGTCATAACCACTGTGCTATGGGCATCAAGCCAACAATGGGCTTGTTTTAAAAAGCATGGATATTTAGTTGGGCAAATATTACTTTCTTTTCAAAACAACAACAACAAAAACTAAATAAGTAAAAGCTCTTCATCTAACTAGTAATTTACCACCTTTCAAGGCCCTAATCAAACTTCCAAATTCCTCTGAAACATTCCCTAACCTCCTTCTTCCCTATCCATGAACAGATGTTTCTTAGTCTACCTATTTCCAGAGCTGAGATCTTTGAAAGCAAGAACGTCCAACAGTTTCATTTTTGTCACATTACGAGCTAACAGACTATTTTATAACCTGGCAAAGCACACAAGCATCTGAACTAAATCACATTTCATCAAATATTACAAGTATTGAACACAAAGGAAATATTTTACTACATAACATAAACAATGAATGGTAAGGCTATTCAACTGAAATCCTTTATATGTAGATTCTTAAGTTGAAAAAAGTAATGCTAAATGTTTATTTTATTTTACTTTTTTTTTTTTTTTGGCCAGGGCCGGGTTTGAACCCGCCACCTCTGGTATATGGGGCCAGCGCCCTTCTCTTTTGAGCTACAGGTGCCACCCAACATTTATTTTATTTTATTTATTTATTTTTTAAATTAAATCATAGCTGTGTACATTAGTGCCATCAAGGGATACAATGTGCTGGATTCATATACAATATTTATTTTTATTATTCAATTATTTATTTATTTATTTATTTATTTTTTTGGAGACAGAGCCTCAAGCTGTCACCCTGGATAGAGTGCCGTAACATCACAGCTCACAGCAAGCTCCAATTCCTGGACTCAATCGAGTCTCCTGCCTCCGCCTCCCAAGTAGCTGGGACTACAGGTGCCCGCCACAATGCCCGGCCATTCTTTGGTTGCAGCTGTCATTGTTGTTTGGTGGGCCCGGGCTGGATTTGAACCTGCTAGCTCAGGTGTACGTGGCTGGCGCCTTAGTTGCTTGAGCCACAGGTGCCGAGCCACAATATTTATTTTATTTTTAAACCTCAAGAACTTAATACCTTATACAGACAGAAAGGTATGGACAATGTTTCTTGCAAACACTCCCTTTTTTTTTTTTTTTTTTTGAGACAGAGTCTCACTCTGTTGCTCAGGCTAGAGTGCTATGGCATTCACCTAGCTCACAGAAAACTTCAAAATCTTAGGTTCAAGAGATCCTCCTGCCTCAACCTCTTGAAATGCCTAGCACAATACCCAGTTAATTTTTCTATTTTTAGCAGAGATGGAGTCTCCCTCTTTCTCAGTTTGGTCTCAAACTCCTGAGCTCAAGGGATCCTCCCACCTTGGCCTCCCACAGTATCAGGGCTACAGGTGTGAACCATTGTGCCCAGTCTAAACACGTACTTTTTAACAAAGGGACAAGAACAGGAAAAAACAGGACTATCCTTTGATAACCAGAAGCAAAAGAAAAAACATAAGACCAGGATGTTTTCTTACTGTCTACCAAGTCTTTTATCAAACATTGTAAAGTTTAATCTTGCAAATATACACTGTTTTTGAACAACTTTAATGATAAAATTGTCCCTAATGTAAGCTACACTATTTACCCTGATTATGGATTCCAATTGTCTCCATTCTAATCTTTTAAATTTTGTAAAAATAGTATCTCACACATGAAAAGATGCTCAATGCACATCCTTAATCATTAGGGAAATGTAAATCAAAACTACAACAAAACATCATTTCATACTCAGTAAGATGGCTGATTTTTTTTTTTTTTTGAGACAGAGTCTTATAACTATGACACCCTCGAGTGCTATGAAATCACAGCTCATAGTAACCTCCAACTCTTAAGTGATCCTCTTGCCTCAGTCTCCCGAGGAGCTAGGAATATAGGCACTTGCCATAATGCCCGACAATTTTTTGGAAACATTATTTTTTTTGGCCAGGGATGGGTTTGAACCCGCCACCTCCGATGTAAGGGGCTGGTGCCCTACATGCCTGACTATTTTTGGTTATAATTGTCATTGTTGTTTGGCAGGCCCAGGCTGGGTTCGAATCTGCCAGCTCCAGTGTATGTGGCTGGCATCCTAGTCACTGAGCTATAGGTGCTGAGCCGCTAAATTTTTTTTTAATATATATATATATTTTTTTTATTATTTATTATTTTATTTATTGTGACAGAGTCTCACTTTGTTGCCCTTGGTAGAGTGCTGTGGCATCACAGCTCACAGCAACCTCAAACTCTTGAACTTAAGCGATTCTCTTGACTCAGCCTCCCAAGTAGCTGGGACCACAGGCACACGCCACAACACCTGGCTATTTTTTTTTGTTGTTGCAGTTGTCCAGTTGTCATTGTTTTAGCTGGTTTGGTCCGTGTTTGAACCCACCAGCCTTGGTGTATGTGATCAGTGCCCTACTCACTGAGCTACAGACACTGCCTTAAATTTTTTTTTTTTAAAGACAGACAATAACAAGTGTTGATGAGAATGTGAAGAAATTATGATCTTGCTGGTGGGAATGTAAAATAGTGCAATCTTTTTGTAAAAGTTCAGAAATTCCTTCTAAGGTTAAAAATAGTTATCATTTGACCCAGTGATTCTGTTCCTATATGTTATATTTAAGAGAACTGAAAGTATTTGCCCATAAAAAAATTTGTATGTGGCTCGGTGCATGTGGTTCAATGGGCTAAGGTGCCAGCCATGTACACTTGAGCTGGCAGGTCGAATCCAACTTGGCCTGCCAAACAACAATGGTGGCTGCAACCAAAAAAAAAAAAAATTTGTATGTGACTGTTCATAGAAGCACTGTTTAAGGCCAAATAGTGAGAAATGACACAGATATCCATTAAAAATAAATTTTAAAATGTGACATATCCATTTAATGAATCAAACGTTTGGCCACACAAAGGGATGAAGTACATAAAAAAGGAGTAAGTGGCTTGGTGCCTGTGGCTCAACGGGCTAAGGTGCCAGCCACGTACACCTGAGCTGGTGGGTTTGAATCCAGCCGGGGCTTGCCAAACAACAATGATGGCTGCAACCAAAAAATGGCCAGGCGCCCGTAGTCCCAGCTACTTGGGAGGCGGAGGCAGGAGACTTAATCGAGTCCAGGAATTGAAGGTTGCTGTGAACTGTGATGCCATGGCACTCTATCCAGGGTGACAGCTTGAGGCTCTGTCTCAAAAAAAAAAAAAAAA
>CAUYON010055432.1:0-26413 GCA_963573935.1 Arctocebus calabarensis
GGTTATTAAACCTTTGTCTGAGGCATAACCTGCAAATATTTTCTCCCATTCTGAGGGCTGTCTGCCTGCTACACTTACAGTGTTCTTAGCAGTGCAGAAGCTTTTTAGTTTGATCAAGTCCCAGTAGTGTATTTTTGATACCGCTTCATTTGCCTGGGGAGTCCTCTTCATAAAAAATTCACCCAGGCCAATTTGTTTATTTCTTTCTTTTAAGACAGAGTCTCATGTTTAGACATTTTTTAATGAAAATGAATTAAACATTTCCATCGAAACTTTACCTCACTTTTATTGTGACAAATACCCTAGTGAATTTAATATATTTTACAGTCAAGTGTCTTATGTACATATGTGTCCATAAACAATACAATTTTATTTTGTATATTTTTAACTTCCATATGTGGTATCTTGCTGTATGACTCTTTCTCTAACTTTGGTTTCTTTTAAACAAAATTTTATATTTTTAAGAACTATTCATGTTGGAATATGAAGCTCTAGCTCATTATTTTATTATGACATGATGTTCCATTGTGTAACTATATCATATCTTAATCTTCTATTCATTTATTTTTTTAATGATGAACACAAGTTTATTTTCTACTTTTTAATATTTACAAAATATGTTCTTATAGACATGATTTACCTGCCATTTCATAAGTAGGTTAACTTTACATTTCATGCAAGATGAATAATTATACCTCCTAGAGGTTGCTAGAACTGAATGATCGGGTGCTATTTAACTTAAACATTTATTGTGGACATAAGAAACAGACTTTAAAATAAAGACTGTAATTCTTATATGATATTCCACATTTTGAGGAGACACTTAGTATGTGAGTCATGTTGCTTAAAGTAACACCCAAGTACTATTTTCTTTTTACCTAGGGTACTTTCATTGCTAGTCTTATTTCTGGACAAAAAGAAATCTTAATTGAATCTTGAGTTTTGCAAGTTCGATGTTTTCAGTTTTCTCTAATAAAAAATGATGCGTACATTCGTCTTTGTTCCCACTCATCTCTGTTTAAAACTAGTGAACATATTACAAACAATGGCCTTAACATCATGCTACTGATCTGTAAAGCTAAAATAAATTGCTTCTGTTAAGGAGGGCTTCAGCGAATTTTGAAATAACTGAATGATTTGCCTAAGCAGAATTTTTTGTTTTTCCTTTCTCTGTGCAAATTAAAAATGTAGAAAGACTTTTTAATTACTTTGATGTGAATTTTTCCTTAATCTTTAAACACTTTTGCTCTTCTCATTTTATAACTGATTTTCTTCTATTTAGAGTGCCTATTTTCATTCACCGTGAAAGTCTTCATTTTCTGTTACAACCGAGTTGTCTTTTCATCACCACATAAGCAGCTCACGATATGCAGGGACCCACCATGGAAGGGGTCGGGCAAGTGGTTAAGTGCACCCATGATGGAATCTAGGCTCCAACGCTTACTGTTGGCCTGAAGTTTAAGAACTTAATTTATTTAGGTCAAATGTTGTCATTTTTAAAATGGCACCTGTTTTGTAAGATTATTGTTGGGACTTTATGTAATGTTTATAAATCTCCTAATATTTGGAACATAGTAGAAATTCATTTATTGCTTCATCCTGTTCTTCTCATGGAAAAGAAGAGAGGCCATCTCATTCTTGCATTAAAGCCTCATATGAATTATAAGCCTCATTCGGCCATGCTGAATGAAGTGTGATAGTTGGATTTCAGCCTGCATCTGGCAATCTCAAGAAAGAATGGATATGGTAATTCGGCCAAAGGCATTTTGAGCTGTGACTCCAAACTAAGATAGAAATCAGTTTATTCCAACAAGTTTATATTAGCAAAGGCATACACC
This sequence comes from Arctocebus calabarensis, assembly GCA_963573935.1. Taxonomy (NCBI): domain Eukaryota; kingdom Metazoa; phylum Chordata; class Mammalia; order Primates; family Lorisidae; genus Arctocebus; species Arctocebus calabarensis. Next base: position 1,839 of record CAUYON010055432.1, read on the forward strand.
CTTACCGATGAGTGTCTAAGTCATAGTCATATGGCAAAAGCTTGCTGATTTCTTAGAAGATTCCCAAATTTAAGCAGAGACACATAGTTACTTCAATGAATAATATATATAAATTGAATTACGTACTAATTGGGTTACTGTTGACTTCAACAAAAATTGATTATTTCATAGTACTTTGACATAGAAGTCTAGCATAGCAGGCAGGTCTCAGTGGGCTAAAATCAAAGTATCATCAGGGCTGTGTCCTTTTTTGGACAGTCTATGAGATAATGTGTTTTCTTGCCTTTTCCTTCTTCTAGAGGACACTGCATTCCTTGGTTCATGACTTCCTTCCTCTATCACCAAAGCCAGAAATGTTGCATCTCTCTGACTCTGCTTCCCTCACCACCTACCTTTTTTTGGACTCTTCCTTCATCTTCCATTTTTTAAATTTTAGATTAACATAAGAGCATATACAATTAGGTTACAGTCTTTGCTTTTGAGCCCCTCACCCAGTAGGTGTGCTGTATGCCCCTACATTTTACCCTCATGTGAGAGTTTACTTCCTCCCTCTCTTCTCCCTTCTTCTTGAATTTAAATGTTTTTCTCTCATGCGGATTGTAGTTGTTCATCTTCTAGTTTCATGTTAGTACATCGGATGCTTGCTTCCATTCTTGTGATACTTTACTGAGGAGGATATTCTCCAAATCCTCCCGTCTTCCACTTAAAGGATTACATTTGGCCCATTGGATAACCCAGGATAGTTCACCACCTGTTCCTCCTTGCTATGTAACCTAACATATTCCATAGGCCACATGTTTATGCTAGAGTTTGGTGTCGTGCATGATTCCTAAAGGATTAAGAAAACTGAATCTAATCTTGGTTGAGAGATTAGATGACCTAAATGTTCTTTCAACTTTAGTATCTCATGACAGTTAAAGCAAACACTTACTGGATTACTTATTCTCTCTAAGAAATTTATTCACATTACTTCATTTAATCTTCACAGTTAACCTGTGACTTAGGCATTATTATCATTGTTATTTTTAAGAAACTAAAACTTAAAAAGGTTAAGCAAGTCACTGATAAGATAGAGCTAAATAAGTGTGGGAGTCAATTCCAATCCAGTCTCCCTATATTAAAGCCTGGGTGCTTATCCGTGGCCCAGCTATCTCATTGGGTTGATAAGCAGTTGAAATAAAATGGTAAAAACTTTACAATAATTTCTTTCAATCTTTTATTTTTGATTGGCACATAATAACTGTACATACATATGTGATGTGGAGTAATATTTCAATGCATGACAGAAGAGTAATCAGCATATCCCTTACCTCAAACATTCGGAATCTATTTGTGTCAGGAACATTCAGCCTCCTCCCTTCTAGCTTTCTGAAAACATACAATAAATTATAGTCAACCACATTCACGTACAGCACTGTGGGGCACTGAATCCACTCCCCTGCCTGGCTATAATTTTAGACCCGTTAATCAACCTCTCCCACTCTCCTCACCCTTCCCAGACTCTAACACACACAAGTCTACTCTCTATTTTTATGATCTCAATTAAAAAAAAAAAAAGCAATAATTTCTGAGTATTATTTGCCTTGATAGGAGGAATTCTTTTGCAAAAAAATGTTGACGAGAACACTGGAGACCAAACTGGAATCAGAGAAAGGGAATTCCTTGTTTTTCCCATCTCTGCAGATAGAAATACCCACAGGTTGTATTTTTGCTGTTCTAGAGTTGTTTTCATACTCAGAATGATAAAATACAATTATGTTCTTTCTAAAATACTATTTACTTAGAGTCTCTCTAATTACATTATCAATATCTCTATCTCTGGATCTTGAGCATAGAGGACAGAGCTGTGGCAAATGGAGACTTCCAAGTGAAACAGAAACTGCCTTTTGTTTCTGTGAGGCTGAGCCATCTTTGTAAGCACGTCTTTAATGTGTATGGTAAATAACTGGGAGTATAAGCTTGTTATGCAGAATTCACTTCATAGTCAGTTTGGAGGAATATATCTTTCTGATAGATTGAGAGATGCATGGAATAATTAATGAATGATGCAGTTACTTGGGTATATTTTTCTTTGCATGTAAAAGTTAATAATCACCAACACTACACAAAAACAATAGCTGGAAACTCTTCTTTTCTTCAGTCACTGTTATTATTATACAATAATGAGACACTGTGTTATAATATTTACTCTTTTCCTATGAACGCTTAGAGTGAGGAATACATTCAAAAAAGCTTCAGGAAGTTCTTGTCTAGCAATTTTCCCGTAGCCTTCTTTTTATTTAAAAAAAAAAAAAATCAAATGCTCATCTGTACAAATGACCTGATACGTAAAGAAAATAAAAAATATATATATTGAGTTTGGCATGTTACAGTAATGTCTTTAAAATAATTGTATTGATCTTCTTATCTTTATAGAAATACCCAAACAGCAAACACTATGACTTAATAGTTTTCCCAAAAGGAAAACAAGCTGTTCTGCCAGATTATATTTCTATTTTTCCAGTCACATTAATATTGTCCTTTCAAATGTAAACGTCACATGTAGTAGATTGAATGAAATATTCTACTCATTGCAACATTTTTATTTTGTTCTTTCTTCTCTTATCTCCCTGCTGTATCAAGTGACATTTTCCTTGATAATTACATCAGAAAAAGTACTTCTATAGATTGAGAACATAGCTTTTGTACTTAATTTTTAAAAAATAAGTCTGACGTTTCTTTGGACTTTTAAAAAATTCCACTTCAATCATTCCATGCATTTCCAACACGTTTAAGGCCATTCTAGTGAAGTCTGTAAGGATCAGAATATTGTGTTACAGTGACTGTTACAGTAAAAATGGTAAAAACCCATTAGCTTCTAAAAGTCTAATTGCCCACAGTTTTAAGAATTAATGATAAAATATATAATTACATACTGTGCAAATAATGGTTAGTTATTATTTCATAGATATGAAATGAAGAGTGTGGCAACATGAGCATTTTTTCTTTGTATTTGGTTGATTATTTGGCATGGGTTTAGTTTATATGATTAGAACAAGATTGACTCTAGAAAGAAAATTTTACCCTAACCCTAACTAGTAAGAAGGGAAGACCTGCTGCTTCTCTCTTTCCAGAACAATGCTTATTGGTTAGTTATGGAGTTCTAGCTTCAGAAATTAAAGATGCTGACTTGGGATTCATGTCAGTAGCTCCTGTTTATATAGGGTCATCTGCTAAAGTTGCACACAGGAAAGGATTTACTTGAAGTAAAAATAATAGCTTTTATTGGCCATTTATGCATATAAATAATGCTAAGTTTAAGTTAATTTTCCACATTATCTAAAACACTATAAAGTGAAAATTTATAGTGCTAATTTATAGTGCTAAGATAATTAAGCATAAACTAAAGCAAGAGAGAAAGTTACTCTTCATATTCTTCTTTCCCTTTAAATGGCACAGAGATTGATGGTATTGCATTTAAGTCTTGAGATTAGTATGTTTTCGAAGCATCTTCCATGTATACTCACATGTGCAATTTCTAATATGCTCATCAGATTTTCCTGGTAGCCCATAATTTGGAAAAGAAATATTTTCTTTTGTTTTTTGAGACAGTCTCACTCTGTCACTCTGTGTAGAGTGCAGTGGTATCATAGCTCACATCAACCTCAAACTCTTGGGCTCAAGCGATCCTCTTGCCTCAGCCTCCTGAGAAGCTGGAACTACAGGTGCCCGCCACAAGACCTGGCTAGTTTCTCTATTTTTAGTAGAGACAGGGGTCTCACTCTTCTTCAGGCTGGTCTTGAACTCCTAAACTCAAGCAATCCACTGACCTTGATTTCCCAGAATGTTAGAATTACAGGGGTAAGCTACAGTGCCTGGCAGAAAATATTAATAACTACTAATGACTGCTTAAATAAATGAAAGAAGTCCACATTCCTGTCCAACCACTAATTAGTCTATGATCCTGAATAAGTCACATAATTGATCTCATACTTTATTTACTCATGAATTACAAAACACAATTTGGTCCAGATAATTTAAAACAGTTTTTTACACTAAAAAAAGTACTTTAGTGTCAAAGCAGTGAAAGCTGAATAAAGTCTATAATTTAGCTAATAATAATATACCATTGTTAATTTCTTAGATTTAATAAATGTACCAGGGTTATATAAAATGTTAATGTTAGGGAAAACAGAGAAAAGTGTATAAGAGAACTCAGTGTACTATCTTTGCAACCTCTTCTGTAAACCTAAAGTTATTCCAAAATAAAATGTATATTTAAAAATTACCATTTTAGCATCTGGTGAGGCTGAGAATTTATTTTCAGCTTAGGTAATAGAGAATGTTATATGATATTAGAGACATATTGAATATTTTTGAGGCTGGAAACAATGTGATTAAAGGAAAACTTACTTGGAAATTAGGTTCCATGAGGAGTAGAACAGGGAAAACTAGAGGTTAGAGGACTGTTAAGAAGTAAAAGGCTCGTTCCAGGCCTGCAGTATGATCATGAACTAGGACCAGGGTAGTGGGAATACAAAGAAAGTATATAAAGTATGAAAATATTTAAAGACGCAATTGATGGGTATGACTGGGCAAAAACAACTGGTCATTCTGTGTATTGTGTGGTTAACACTGTGCCCCTTGGAACTGAAAACCCATATTTATTCATTTTTTAAAATAATGCCTTATGAATTTGTATTTTGTTTTAAATTTTTCACCTTTATTTTTAGAATGCAATCCAATTTCTATATAATTTTACTTTTCTCCTTTTTAAAGTTTATATACAATTTCTTTTAAAGGAAATAACAAAATTCTATATTGTGTTATACTGAATTGTTTGTATATTGTATAATGTGATATTAGGCACATGGGTATGTTTCAAATTTCTGCATAACAAAGCAATCTATTTTCCACAAAAGATTATCATGACCCATATTATATATACACACTATAATATTTAATAAAATATAGAATGCTTGGAGACATTTTTAACCTAGAGAATTGAAACGAGTTTTGATTGGGCCTCCCTGTGTTCTTTTATATGTAACACTGAGTATTGGGAAAAACTTGATCACTTTTAAATGTATGTTCAAGAATCCTTCCCATGGCTCTGAAAAAAGAGCAAAGATTTTCATGCATTAGTCATTTAGCACTAAATCACAGCTGCTCTCTAATCAGTTTCTGTGAGATGGGCAAACACTAACGTGTTTTCTCTGGAGATCTTGAGACCTTTTTCAGATTTGCCAGTCTGAAACTGACATGTTTGATCATGTGACTTTACATGACCCTCTGTAGTCTGAGGGTCTACAGAAGTCTCAAGCTTCACTAAATATTAGTTTTGTAAAAACCTTTAAGATAAATGAGAACAAAATATCTTTTCCCACAAGAAAATTGAGAACCAGAAAATTTAAGGGACTTAACTAATGCCATTAGCTGGTTTGTGCCTATGTCACATGTTTGGAAGAAAGAAAATCCCTATAAAGTAAAGATGAGATTTACAGTTTACCATCTGTTCTCTTGTCTCTTTCTTATTTACTGTCCGATAATAGTTTCTTTCTTTTTTGTTTTTAGACAGTCTCAAGGGGTACCCCTGGGTAGAGTGCTGTGGCATCATAGCTCACAGCAACCTCTAACTCTTGGGCTCAAACTGAGGCAAGAGGATCACTTTTCCATTTTTAGTACAGATGGGGGTCTCACTTTTTTTTACTCAGGCTGGTCTCAGACATGTGAGCTCAAGCAATCCACCCACCTCGGCCTCCCAGAGTGCTAGGATTACAGGCCTGAGCCACCATGCCTGGCCCTATCATAGTTTCTTTCCACAAAAATTTGTATCTCTGAGAAGCATTGTTTTAGGGAATTTGCAAGGAATATCTGCTGTAAAACATTATTCAAGATGTTAAATTAGAAGATGTGAATTAGATGATGTTGAATTATTCAAGATGTTAAATTAGAAGATGTTGAATTCTGGAAGAAAAGTAAAAAGTATGTCCTCTGTTTTTAGCCTCCAAATATTTTTTTAGGTTGATTTGCCTTCTTTGAGACTGAAGTTATTACATATAATTTGCATGTTCTTTTCATAATATATTTAGAATAACTCCCTTTCAAACTAGTGGAAGAATATAGAAAAGAGAGAACATAGAATTTTTTTTTTTTTAATTTCAGGTTAATGTGAGGGCGCAAACAACTAGGTTACAGCATTTGAGTTTGGCAGGTAGAGTCCCTCTTATAGTAGTGTCACGCAGCCAAAAGGTGTGCCATAGACCCTTACATTGTGCCCATTAAGTGGGAGCAAACCAATCCCCTCCTCCCTTCATTCTCCCTACCCCTCAACTTGAACAAAGTTTTTCTCTTATGTGTATGTGTATTAAATCATCTACTGGCTTCATATTAGTATTGAGTTTGTTGGATATTTGGTTTTCCATTCTTGTGATACTTTACTGAGAAGAATGTGTTTCAGTGCCATCCAGGTTAATGCCAAAAAAGTAAGTCTCCATCTTTTTATGGCTAAAAAGTATGCCATGGTATACATGTTCCACAGCCTGTTAATCCATTCCAGGTTTGATGGGCATTAGGTTCTTTCCACATCTCGGCGATTGTAAATTGAGCTGCAATAAACAATCTAGTGCAAATGTCTTTATGATAGAATATATTTTCTTCTGGGTGGATGTCTAGGAATGGGATTCTAGAATCAAATGGGAGGTCTAATTTGAGTTCTTTGAGGATTCTCTATACTTCTTTCCAAAGAGGCTGTATTAGTTTGTAGTCCCACCAGCACTGTAAAAGTGTTCTTCTCTCTCCATATCCATGCCACCATCTGAAACTTTGGGACTTTGGGATGTGAGCTATTCTCATGGGGGTTAAGGGATATCTCAGGGTGGTTTTGATTTACTTTTCTCTGATGATTAGAGACATTGAGCATTTTTTCATGTGTTTGTTAGCCATTCATCTTTCTTCCTCAGAGGAAGTTCTGTTTGTGTCTTCTACCCAGTGATAGATGGGATTGTTTGCTCTTTTTTGTTGATTAATTTGAGTTCCCTATAGATCCTAGTTATTAGACCTTTGTCAGATTCATAAAATGCAAATATCTTTTCCCATTCTGAAGGTTGTCTATTTGTTTTAATTGTTGTGTCCTTAACTGTGAAGAAGGTTTTCAATTTAATTAATTTCCATTTGTTTGTATTTTTTAGTGTTGTTGCAATTGCTGCTGAAGTCTTCTTTATAAAATCTTTCCTCAGGCTGACATCATCAAGAGTTTTCCCCACACTTTCTTCTAGGATTTTTATCGTTTCATGTCTTACATTTAAATCTTATCCATCGTAAGTCAATTTTTGTAAGTGGTCCAGTTTCAGTCTTTTACATGTGGTTATCCAGTTCTCTCAGCACCATTTCTTGAATAGGGATTCTTTTCCCCAGTGTGTGCTCTTGTTTGGTTTATCAAAGATCCAATGGTAAGTAGAGACAGGTTCAACTCTTGGTTTTCTGTTCACTTCCATACGTCTGTGTCTCTATTTTGGGGCCAGTACCATGCTGCTTTGATCACTGTGGACATGTAATATAGCCTGAAGTCTGGTAGGGTGATACCTCTGACTTTATTTTTATTATTAAGAATAGCCTTGACTAGATGAGGATTTTTCTGATTCCATACAAAATGAAGTACTGTTTTTCCAGTTCTTCTAGTATTAAGTTGGTATATTAATGGGGATTTCATTGAATTTGTAGATTGCTTTGGGTAGAATAGACATTTTAACACTGTTGATTCTTCCCAACCCAGAGCATGGTATGTTCTTCCATTTGTTAATGTCTTCTGCTGTTTCTTTCCTTAGTGTTTCATATTGTAGAGGTCCTTTACCCCTCTTTTATTAGGTATATTTTGAGGTGTTTCATTCTCTTTGAAGCTACTATAAAGGAAATTATGTATTTGATTAGCTTCTCAACTTGGCTATTATTGACGTATACAAAAGCTACTGATTTGTGGACATTGATTTTATATCCTGAGATGTTACTGTATTTCTTGTTCACTTCCAGGAATCTTGTGGTACAATGTCTGGTGTTCTCTATGTGTAAGATCATATTATCAGCAAAGAGAGAAGGTTTGACCTCCTCTGCCCCCATTTGGGATGGCCTTTATATCCTTGTCTTGCCAGATTGCATTGGCTAGAACTCCCAGCACTATGTTGAATAGTAGTGGCAATAAATGACATCCTTGTCTGGTTCCAGTTCTAAGTGGAAAAGCTTTCAGTTTTAGTCCATTCATTGTGATATTACCTATGGCTTTCTCTTAGATGATTTCAGTCAGCTTAAGGAATGTGACACCTATTCTTATATCCTTAAGTGTTCTTGTTAGAAAAGGATGCAGAATATTAGCAAATGCTTTTTCTGCAACTATCTAGAGAATCATACAGTCTTTGTTTTTACTTTTATTGATATGGTGAATTTACATGTATGGATTTACATATGTAAAACCAGCCTTGTATTCCTGGGATGAAGTCTACTTGATTATGATATATACTTATTTTAATGTGTAGCTATAATGTACTGGTTAAGATTTTATTGAGTAATTCTACACCAATATTTATGAATGAAAGTGGTCTGTAGTTCTCCTTTTTTAGTTGAGTCCTTTCTTTGTTTTTGTATAAGGGTGATGTTTGCTTCATAGAACGTTTTGGGGAAGGTTCCTTCCTTCTCAATGTTTTTGAGTAGGTTCTGCAGTATGCATATAAGCTCATCTTTGAAGGTTGGTAGAATTCTGCTGTAAAGCCATCTGGATCAGGGCATTTTTTTGTTGGAAGATTTTTCTTATTGTTCCTTCAATCTCATTGCTTAATGTTGGTCTGTTCAAAAGATCTATTTCATCCTGGTTAAGTCTAGGTAGATGTTGTAATTCATTGGTCCATTTCTTTCACATTGTCAAATTTGAAATTTGACATAGAGTTTCTTATATTAGTCAGAAATAATTTCTCATATCTCTGTGGAATCTGTTGGTATGTCCCTTTTTTCATTTCTGATTAAGGTTATTAGAGATTTGACTTTTCCGTTTCTAGTTATCTAGCCAAATATTTATCAATTTTATTTATCTTTTCAATGAATCAACTTTTTGTTTCATGAATTTTTGAATAATTCTTTTGTTTTCAATTTTATTTATTTCCAATTTAATTTTGGTTAATTCTTTTTTGGGGGGTAGGTTTTGGGTTGTTTGTTCTTTCTGTTTCATTTCTTTAAGATGATTCATTAGGTTGTTGATGTGCTCTCTTTCTGTTTTTTGGATGTAGGCATCTAATACAATAAATTTCCTTCTTAGGACTAGTTTTGTGGTACCTCACAGCGTTTGGTGGCTTGTAGCTTCATTGTTGTTATGTTCGAGGAATTTAACAATTTCCTCCTTTATCTCTTCCTTGAATCAACTATCATTCAGCTTAAGGTTGTTTGATCCATGCCCTTGTGTAGAGATGAAAGTTTTTGTTGGAGTTGAGTTCCATCTTTATTGCCCTTGTAGGGGGATGAAAGTTTTTATTGGAGTTGAGTTCCATCTTATTGCCTTGTGGTCTGAGAAGATACAAGGGATAATTTTGATTCTTTTAATTTTGTTGAGGTTTGATTTGTCCTAGTATATGATCTATTTTGGAGTATGTTACATGGGCTGATAAGATGAATGTATATTCCTTAGCTTTGTGATGGTGTGTTCTATAAATGTCTATTAAGGATATTTGTTCTGGGGTCACATTTAAGTCCCTTATATCTTTGTTTAGTTTCTACGTAGCAATGAATTTTCACAAAATAAGATGAATAGAATTCTACAACACTTAACGATTCTCTCAACAAATGTAAATAACTTAAATTTCTCACTGAAGAGGCACAGGCTGGCTGATTGGATAAAAAGGCACAATCTATTTATATGGTTTCTCTGGGAAATACACCTAACCTCAAAGGACAAAATAAGGCTTAGGACGAAGGGATGGAGAACAATATTTCAGGCAAATGGTAATCAGAAGAAAGGAGGAATTGCAGTCTGTTTTCAGATACAAGTGAATTAAAGCAACTAAAGTTAAGAAAGACAAAAATGGTTATATCATACTGGTCAAGGGAACAATATAACAAATAGACATTTCAGTTCTAAATATTTATGCACCCAACCTAAATGCTCCCAGATTTATGGAACAGAAATTTGTCAGAGCAATAGATAGCATGGGACTTTAACACCCATCTGACAGAACTAGATAGGACATAGAATTCTTTAAAATCAGTTTTTGGCCTAAGTTTTTCAATAATGAAGTTAACTATGGATTATTCAATTTAAAAAGTAAATATGTTATAATGTGATTTTTGGTCTTCAGGGTATATACCAAGTAAAGGAATTATAGGATCAAATGGCAGGTCAATTTTTAGATCTCCAAGTATCCTCCAAACATCCTTCCAAAAGGAATGTATTAGTGTGCATTCCCACCAGCAGTGTGGAAGTGTTCCCTTTTCTCCACATCCATGCCAACATCTCTGGTTTTGAGATTTTGTTATGTGGGCTAATCTTACTGGAGTTAGGTGATACCTTAAAGTAGTTTTGATTTGCATTTCTCTGATGATTAATGATGGTGAGCATTTTTTCATATGTCTGTAGGCCGTGTGCCTGTCTTCTTTAGAGAAGTTTCTCTTGAAGTCCTTCGCTCACCCTGAGATGGGCTCACTTGTTCTTTTCTTGCTAATATGTTTCAGTTCTCTATGGATTCTGGTTATTAAACCTTTGTCAGAGGTATAACCTGCAAACATTTTCTCCCATTCTGAGGATGGTCTGCTTGCTATACTTACTATGTTCTTGGCTGTGCAGAAGCTTTTTAGTTTGATCAGGTCCCGGTAGTGTATTTTTGATACACCTACAGTGCATATTAGATGGGTTCAGGCAAAACTTACTAAATGCAGAATACAAATGTCTTCATATAATAACTATGAAAATGCCATGATGGCTATATCAAACAGTTTGATGAAAATGTTTCAGATTGTACATGAAACCAGCACATCGTACCCCTTGATTGCACTAATGTACTCAGCTATGATTCAACTATAAAAAAAATAATAATAATAAAAAGTAAATATGCATATTTTCTTTCTTCCTTTCCTTCCCTTGTCTTTTATAAATATTAGTCCAATGATGGAATTGTTTTTAAGAAAGAATTTTATTCAGAGAAATGAAAAAATGTAAGATAATTATTTAACACAGGAACTGACTGCAGTTAACTTTTCAAATCTCTGATTTGTCATCTATTTTTAAAGTTTTTTCTATAGATATATTACATTTGAATAAGTCTTTTGAATTTAAGTCTCTGGATCATTTACTGAAAATAAAGTTTGGGGGCTGTTAAAAGTCAAAATGATAGTGTCCAGAGAAACTAATGGGGTATAATCATCTATAGCAATTCAGTATCCTAAAATTTAAGTAATGTCAGTTTTGTCACTGAAATAGAAAGAAACATGCCAAGGATGTGCCTTCTGTAGTAAAGCTCAGGCATGTATACTGTGCAACCCCATGGTAAGCACACTTGTCGTTAGTACTTAACTCAGGATCAGCTGCAAAGAGAAATGAGCTGAGGTGCCACAGAAGTGCCCCTGAGACTCTGCTTTATAATTTTTCAGGGGACATACTGAAAGACTATCTATTTTAGAGAATTTATACATTAACCTCAATGTTAGAACCTACAAATAGACAATCTTAAAAATTCCCTTAAAATCTACAACTAAAAATGTTTGTAACCTTAAAATAGATTAAAAAATTTGGTGAGATCCTTTTTTTGTTTTATTTCATAGTGAGCTAGATTTTTACTTTCCTTATTTGGACAGCAATGTGCTATTTCTAGAGAATGACTCATTGAATTTCAAGGGATTTTAGGTTGTCTAGCTGACTCAGTGACTATTGTTTCATTAGACCTATCTTCAAACTGCATCATATCTTGAAGCAGTGAAGCACAAAACAGAAATATAGGGCAGGGTTACTTCTTTTCTTTCACTCAGGTGGAAAGATGAAGGTGAAAAGGAAAAATTTAGGAACTTCAGATCACTTAGAAAAACTTAAGGTGTGTCTTGTTTTTTTTATTTTTTATTTTGAAGAACTGTCATCCTTCTCCTGTGTTGAAAAACAATGCCCAATGCCATTATAATAGAGCCTGAATACATTCCTTTGCAAAAAGATAATTCAAATGAATATTTGGCAACGCAGAAACTTCTAATTTAATGCAGTAGATTGAAATACTGAGTTTATCAAATTATTCTGATCTGAAATTTATGATTAATCTTTTAACAAAATGGTAAAAGATGAAAAGATGAAAGATAAAAAATCTTTTAGCAAAATGATAGTAAAGGTATAAAAAAGAGCTATAATTCTCACATTCATGTATACACACACACATGCACACACAAGGACTGCAAGAGGACTTAACAATGGAAAAAAGAGAGGGAAAATATATACATTGGTGATATTTGGCTGAATGCATAGGAGAAAACTGAAGTCTCAGGTCCCTCTTGAAGAGGATGCAGCTAAGAAGCAAATATGTTCACTTTAAATCTAAACATCTTAGATTTAAATATTATGACTAGAGGTAGGAAACCATTGGTTCTAGATTTAGCTCATAGAAGGCACTTAATAACTGCCTACTGACTGGCCAACTGCTGAACTCACTAACCCAAAGACGGGATAATTTCAAATGTGAGGGTGAGGCCTGGCTCAAGAGTTGCTCTTTCACAACTCCACAGCCTTGGAACAGCATGGGAAATGCACGTAGAAAATGGTCATAAAGACTTCCCTAAGTGACCTAATTAGCAACTGAATCAAAGCATAGATTTGGAGAAAAAAAGCATAATGGGATGAAAGAGCAAATTATCACTTCTCCCTTATAGATAAAGGAACCTGTATTTTGTATACACTATGTGAATTATGATTTAGAAAGAACAACACACTCCTGAACAGATGCTTGAAAATCCATCATTACAATTCCATTCCTTTTGTTAAATGCTAAATCTTGGATTAAAATTTAAATTACATGTAGATCATTGTAATTCAGTGTGAATAAGTTTCAGGTTCTTTTCCAAGGAAGGATAAATGATAGGGCACAGAGCTGAGTGAAAATGGGGGAAGGGGGCATGCAAGCTCAGAGCTGACAGAGACCGTCTTCCTTTCTGGGGCCTGATGGAAGTGGATTCACAGACCGCAAGTGGTTTCCAGCTTCCTGCACAAACTTGATCCAAAGAACAGTGGATTTTTATTTCAAAAGTAAATTTGTAAAAATACTTTTTTTAATAGAGAAAGGGTGACAGGAAGGTAGACCAGGATTTGTGTGGCTTCCAAATACTTACAAAATTTATTACAGAAACTCCTACATAGTGTTTCAACCAGTTGGGTATTACTGTTAGGGATTAATTTAGATTTATGTAGAATCTAAGCTTCCATATTGGTGCTAAGGTGCTAAAGAAATTGATTGTTAGGCACATCAGCAAAGCCAACCCAGAGACTTGGGCATAAAGCATTTCAGAGGGGATAAGAGGTTCTGGGGGTGATCAGGGTGTAAATTTGTAATCCCTGTGTACACATTTGATCATTTATTTGACACCATGATTCCTGTCGTCACCAGGCATGCTGTGTGCAGTGTTTTCTCAACCTCCTTCACAGGCCCCCAGTAAATCATTAAGATATACCTATAGGAAGTTATGAAAATATCGTGCTTCAGTGTTCATAGATACAAAAGGTGCTAAATCATGGATATCATAGGTGTTGAGTGAAGTGAATGTCAGCGATGTTGACAGAGGATAAGTCCTACAGTTGAAATTGTTTAACAGAAAAGGAAGATCACTGCTCTGTCTGGCGTGTGACAAAAATCTTTATTTACCTCAACATACATAGGCAGTACTGCACATATGCATCATAAATCAATAATCTAATAGCTCAAACCCAAGGACCCAGGCCTTAACCACCTGGCATCAGGGTATCTATGGCTTAGTAGATAACAACACTCCTAAACTTACCTAAAGTTTTTCTTATGCTAACTAATTGGAAGTAACATACCATAAAAACCAAAGCTCCAGGAGATCAAACAGACAGAAAGCAGAACTATGGGGGAACAAATGGGAACAATGCTTGACCTTTAACAGATCATCTGGAGGCAGTCATCTATCTTTATGGAGTAGTTTGGAAATTCCTGAGATATATAGAACTTGCGTTCAAGCCCTGCCCTCATGCAGTCAATAGGCCCTTTCTCCTGTGTGAATAGGCCTATAACAACAATGGAGTGTTAGCCAGGTTTTTCCATTCTGTCTCCCAAAGACTTCTAACTTACTTTCACTGAAATAATTTGTATAAAAGTCTTACATATAGGCTTTTCACCTGTACATGGGAGTTTGAATCAATTAATTATTATGTGCTCTCATTTTTTTTTTTATTACGTCATTTGTACATAGAACATACATACTTTTATGCCATTATGGGATTCAATGTGTTGATTATTTGTACAAATTGGAGTGCTTATATGCTACTAATCAACATAGCTTTCACCTCTTTTACCCGATTACAGCGTTAAGACATTTGTGTTCTGCACTTGATAGATCCAACTTGTACTTGCATTATGCTCCATAGTTATGGTCGCTATTAACCCTGCCTCTATCACCTCACCTTTCTTCCTCCCCTTCCCTCCTTCATCCTAGACTATAGTTGTATTTCATTTTTCATATGTAAGTGTAAGTGATTATAAATTGGTTTCACAGTAGTGCTGAGTACATTGATATTTTTTTCTTCCATTCCTGAGATACTTTACTAAGAAGAATATTTCCCAGCTCTATCCATGTAAACATAAAAGAAGTAAAGTCTCCATATTCTTTGAATGCTGCATGTATTCCATGGTATACATAAACCACAATTAATTAATCCATTCATGAGTTGATGGGCACTTGGGCTTCTTCCATTACTTGGCAATTATGAATTGAGCTGCAATGAACATCTGGTGCAAATATCTTTATTGTCAACTGATATTTGGTCCTTTGGATATACACCTAAAAGAAGAATTGCAAGATCAAATAGTAAGTCTACATTTAGATCCCTGAGAGTTCTCCAAACTTCCTTCCAAAAGGAACATACTAGTTTGCATTCCCACCAGCAGTGCAAACTCAATACCCAAAACTCTATCTGACTTATCATTACTCTGAAATAATGTGAATGGCTGAAATTTCCCTCTAAAGAGGCCCAGGTTGGCTAACTAGATACAAAAACTCAGGCCAGACATCTGTTGTATTCAAAAATCTCTACAGAACATTTCATCCTAATAAAATTGAATACATATTCTTCCCATCAGCCCATGGAACATACTGCAAAATTGATCACATCTTAGATCACAAGTCTAACCTCAGCAAATTTAAACTAATAGAAATTATTCCTTGTATCTTCTCGGGCCACCATGTAATAAAAGTTGAACTCAACAATAACAGGAATCTGCATACTAAAACAAAAACAAGGAAGCTAAGTAACCTTTTGCTGAATGATAGATGGGTCACAGACGAGATTAAAAGGGAAATCTGCAAATTTTGGGAAGAAAATGACAATGAAGACACAAATTATCAGAACCTCTGGGATACTGCAAAGGCAGTCCTAAGAGGGAAATTTATAGCACTGCAAACCTTCCTCAAGAGACTAGAAAGAGTGGAGGTGGAGCAAGATGGCTGACTGGAAGCAGCTTCCGAAAAAGACTCCTGTCCAAAAGGGAAGATAACCTTCAGAAACTGCACAAGTAAGCTGAATACTGGGAGCCCAGCCGAGAGAGAGAAATGATTTCTGCAGGTCACCTCTGCTGAGACAGACTGTGACCCCAAGAAAGCAAACTTCAGATACAAAATTCATCTGAAAGGAAGAGTGTCCATCTCCTCTCCCAAGAAAGCTCTGAGTTTCTTGCTTTTCTGTTTCCTTTCTTTTTTTTTCTCCTCTTTTGCTCCTGCGGGTTTTCTCCAGACAAGTGGTGAACTGTGACCTCTTGTCTCACCTCACAGAAGAGTACTGTGGGAAGTGACCTTCCCCTGAGCACCCCGGTGAGACTCTGAAAACTATTGCTAGGCAGAAAAAGTGAACTAAATTTTCCCCCCTATTCTGAACTTGCTATACACCCTTCCCTCCTTACCTGACAAACCAGAAGCCTAACCCCACCTGAGACTGAGGGAGGAGGTCCCTGAGCAGTGACCCCACCCCCGCCTGCCGGAACAAGCGCCCCACCAGGAAAAGACCTGGGGGGGACACAGCAAGCCTCCTCCCTCCAGCCAGGGAAGCCGCAGACGAGTACCTGACCCTGCACCCTGTGCTTGCTGGGGTTCCGCAGGCCCACCATCTGCTAGAAACTCACACGGTGACCGCCAAACCTCCACAGGTCTGCCCCTGGCCAGGAACTCCCCCAGAGACTGCGCGGGCCGCTGCCTGGCACCTGCAGGGACCCTCCAGGGAACCTGCAGGTCCTCCCCTGGCCAGTAAATCCCCTGGCGACTGTGCGGCCCTGCGCCCTGCAGCTGCCGGGGGAATTCCTGGACAGGATGCGGGCCTGCAGGGCTTCCACAAGCCTGCCTTCTGCCAGGAACTCTGCCTGCAACCACCAGGCCTCTGTAGGCCCGGCCCCCAGCCAGGAATTCCCCCAGCAGCTGACTGGCCCTGCACCCCGTGCTTGCTGGGCTTCTGCAGGCCTGCCATCTGCTAGAAACTCTGCCAACAACCACCAGTCCTCCAAGGTCTGGCCCTGGCCAGAAACTCCCCTGGCAACTACACGAGTCTCTGACTGGCACCTGCAGGGCCCCTGCAGGTCCCCCCTGGCCAGTAAATCCCCTAGTGACTGTACAACCCTGTGCCCCGAGCCTACAGGGCTTCTGCAGGCCTGGCTTCTGCCAGGAACACCACCTGCAAATGCCAGGTCTCTGCAGGCCTGCCCCCTGGCCAGGAATTGTCCCAGCAGCTGCCTGACCCTGCACCCCGTGCTTGTGGGACTTCCGCAGGCCCGCCGTCTGCTATAAACTCTGCCAGCAACCGCCAGGCCTCTGAGGTCTGCCTCTGAGTTCTACCTGCAGCCAGGAACTCCCTCGGCAACTGTGTGGACCTCCGCCTGACACCGGCAGGGCCCCCGAAGACCCACCCCTGGCCAGTAAATCCCCCTGGCCAGGAATTCCTCCAGCAGCTGCCTGACCCTGCGCCACATGCTTGCCAGGCTTCCACAGGCCCCCCTTCTGCTAGAAACTTTGCCGGCGACTGCCAGGCCTCTGCAGGTCTGCCCCAAGCCAGGAACTCCCCTGGCGACCATGCAGGCCTCTGCCTGTCACCCACAGGGTCCCTGAAGTTCCACCCCTGGCCAGTACATCCTCTGACACCCATGCGGCCCTGCGTCCGACCCTACAGGGCTTCCGCAGGCCTGCCTTCTGCCAGTAACTCTGACTGCAACCGACAGGCCTCTGCTGGCCCACCCAGGCAAGGAACTCCCCCGGCGACCACCTGGACCTGTGCCCCATGCTTGCCGGGATTCCACAGGTCTGCCCCCTGGCCAGGAACTCCCCTAGCATGCATGGGCCTCCACCTGCCACCCACAAGTAGGACCCCGGCCAGGGACAGTCCTCAGGACAGCGTGGGCCTCCACGCCGGCACCCACAGGGCCTCTGCAGGCCAGCCCTCTGCCAGGGACTCCGCCGATGACCACCAGGCTTCTGCAGGCCTGCCTCCAGCCAGTAACTCCCCTGGCGACCCCCAGGCCCTGCATCCCACACTTGCCAGGCGCCTGTAGGTCTGCTTTCTTCCAGGGACGACTCCTGCAACCGCCAGGCCCTTGGCCAGGGTCACTCCCGGTGACTTGGGGCCTCTGCAGGTCAGCCTTCTTCCAGGTACCCCACCGGCAACTGCCAGGCCTCTCTGCAGGCCCACCGCCGGCCAAAATCTTCCTGGACAATCACGCAGCCCTGCGCCCACCACTTGAAGGGCCAGATGCAACAGTGAAAAACAAACATGGGGCAGAATCAATGGAAAAAACTCTGGTAATAGGAATAATCAGGGTAGACCAATCCCTCCAAGTAATGACAAGGCAGACACAGCACAAGATCTCCTGCATAGGCAAATGGCTGAGATGTCTGAAATCGAATTTGGAATCTGGATTGCAAATAAGATCAGTGGCATGGAGGAAAAGATGAAATTAGAATTTCAAGCAGTAATTCAAAAGATGTCTCAAGAATTCAACAAATTCAAACACAAAATGACCAATAATTTTGACACATTGAGACAAGAAGTTGCAGCCCTAAAAGATCTGAGAAATTCAGTAGAATTCCTCAGTAACAGAATGGAGCAAGCAGAAGAAAGGATTTCTGACATGGAAGGCAAAGCTTTCAAACACTCTCAAACCTCCAAAGAGCAAGATAAATGGAAGGTAAAAACAGATCACTCTCTCAAAGAGCTCTTGGATAACTCAAAGAAAACCAATATTCACCTCATATGGATCCCTGAAAGCGATGAAGCAGCTTCACAAGACACAGAATCTCTTATTCATGAGATTATGAAAGAGAACTTTCCAGACATGCCAAGAGATTCTGAAATTGAGATAGCAGACAGTTTCAGAACCCCAGCACGACTCAACCCGAATAAGACATCCACCAGGCACATCATAATTAAGTTCACTAAAGTAAATATGAAGGAGAAAATTTTGAAAGCAACTAGACGCAAGAAATCGATAACCTACAAGGGGAAGAATATTAGAACAACTGCAGATCTCTGTGATCAAACTTTTCAAGCTAGAAGAGAATGGTCATAGACTTTTAATCTCCTAAAACAAAATAACTTTCAACCCAGGATCCTGTATCCAGTCAAACTGAGTTTCACTTATGATGAAGAAATTAAATACTTTAATGACATCCATATTCTGAAGAAATTTGCTATAATCAAACCAGCTCTCCAGTATATTCTCAGACCTATCCTCCATAATGACCAGCGTAATACTCCAACAAAAAGGTAAACTCATCCAGAAACTGTATCAAATTACAACTTCCACAATGACGGAAGGATTAAAAATGTCCACTAGATTTTCTAAAGATTTATTAATATTTTCAATTAATGTGAATGGTTTAAATTGTCCTCTAAGGAGGCATAGATTGGCTGACTGGATACAAAAATTGAGGCCAGATATCTGCTGCATACAAGAATCTCATCTTACCTTAAAAGAAAAATTTAGACTCAAGGTGAAGGGATGGTCGTCTATATTCCAGGCAAATGGAAAACAGAAAAAAGCAAGTGTTGCAATCTTATTTGCAGATACAATAGGCTCTAAACCAACCAAAGTAAGGAAGGTTAAAGATGGACATTTCATTTTTGTTAAAGGTAATACTCAATATGATGAGATTTCAATTATTAATATTTATGCACCCAACCAGAATGCACCTCAATTTATAAGAAAAACTCTAATAGACATAAGTAACTTGATTTTCTCCAACTCCATAATAGTTGAAGATTTTAATACTTCTTTAGCAGTGTTGGATAGAGCCTCTAAAAAGAAGGAAAGTAAAGAAATTTTAGATTTAAACTTAACCATTCAACATTTGGATTTAACAGACATCTACAAAACATTCAAAAATCTCTACAAAACATTTAATTCTAATAAAATTGAATACACATTCTTCTCATCAGCCATGGAACATACTCCAAAATTGATCACATGTTAGGTCGCAAGTCTAACCTCAGCAAATTTAAAAGAATGGAAATTATTCCTTGCATCTTCTCAGACCACCATGGAATAAAAGTTGAATTCAACAATAACAGGAATCTGCAAACTCATACAAAAACATGGAAGTTAAATAACCTTATGCTGAAGGATAGATGGGTCATAGATGAGATTAAGAAGGAAGTTACCAAATTTTTGGAACAAAATGATAATGAAGACACAAATTATCAGAACCTCTGGGATACTACAATAGCAGTCCTAAGAAGGAAATTTATAGCACTGCGAGCCTTCCTCAAGAAAACAGAAAGGGAGGAACTTAACAACTTAATGGGGGCTCGGCGCCTGTGGCTCAATGGGCTAAGGCGCCAGCCACGTACACCTGAGATGATGGGTTCGAATCCAGCCTGGGACCAGCAAACAACAATGACGGCTGCAACCAAAAAATGGCCGGGCATTGTGGTGGGCACCTCTAGTCCCAGCTACTTGGGAGACAGAGACAGGTAAATCGCTTGAGCCCAGGAGTTGGAGGTTGCTGTGAGCTGTGATGCCACAGCACTCTACCCAGGGCAACAGCTTGAGGCTCTGTCTCAAAAACAAAAAACAACAACAAAAAAATAACTTAATGGGACATCTCAAGCAACTGAAGAAGGAAGAACTTTCCAACCCTAAACCCAGCAGAAGAAAAGAAATAACCAAAATTAGAGCAGAATTAAATGAAATTGAAAACAAACAAATTACAGAACAGATCAATAAATCAAAAAATTGGTTTTTTGAAAAGGTCATTAAAATAGATAAACCTTTGGCTGATATAATCAGAAAAAAGAGTAAAATCACTAATTTCTTCAATCAGAAATGGTAAAGACGAAATAACAACAGATCACTCAGAAATCCAAAAAATCTTCAATGAATACTGCAAGAAACTGTACTCTCAGAAATATGAAAATCTGAAGGAAATTGACCAATACTTGGAAGCACACCACCTACCAAGACTCAGCCAGAACCAATTGGAAATGTTGAACAGGCCAATATCAAGTTCTGAAATAGCATCAAATATACAAAATCTCCCTAAAAAGAAAAGCCTGGGACCAAATGGCTTCATGTCAGACTTCTACCATTCCTTTAAAGAGGAACTAGTACCTATATTACTCAACCTTTTCCAAAATATAGAAAAAGATGGAATACTATCCAATACATTCTATGAAGCGAATATCACCTAGATCCCTAAACCAGGAAAAGACCCAACAAGAAAAGAAAACTACAGACCAATATCACTAATGAATATGGATGCAAAAATATTCAATAAGGTCTAACAAACAGAATCCAGTAACACATCAAACAAATTATATACCACTACCAAGTGGGCTTTATCCTAGGATTTCAAAGCTGGTTCAATATACATAAATCCATAAATGTAGTTCAGCACATAAACAAATTAAAAAATAAAGACCATATGATTCTCTCAATTGATGCAGAAAAAGATTTGACAATATCCAGCATCCCTTCATGATCAGAACACTTAAGAAAATTGGTATAGAAGGGACATTTCTTCAACTAATAGAGGCCATCTACAGCAAACCCACAGCAAATATATTGAATGGAGGTAAATTAAAATAATTTCCACTTAGATCAGGAACCGGGCAAGGTTGCCCATTGTCTCCGTTGCTCTTCAACATTGTAATGGAAGTTTTAGCCATTGCAATTAGTGAAGAAAGGGCGATCAAGGGTATCCACATATGATCAGAAGAGATTAAACTTTTACTCTTCACAGATGATGTGATTATGTATCTGGAAAACACCAGGGATTCTACTACAAAACTTTTAGAAGTGATCAAGGAATACAGTAGTGTATCAGGTTACAAAATCAGCACTCATAAATCTGTAGCCTTTATATATATCAATAATAGTCAAGCCAAAAAAAACAGTCAAGGACTCTATCCCTTTCACAGTAGTAGCAAAGAAGATTAAATATTTGGGAGTTTACCTAACAAAGGACGTGAAAGATCTTTAAAAAGAGAACTATGAAACTCTAAGAAAAGAAATAGTTGAACATGTCAACAAATGGAAAAACATACCATGCTCTTGCCTGGGAAGAATCAACATTGTTAAAATGTCCATACTATCAAAAGCAATACACAATTTTAATGAAATTCCTATTAAAGGTTATTACCATATTTTAAAGACCTCAAAAAAATACTTTGTTTTATATGGAATCAGAAAAAATCTCGAATAGCCAAGACATTACTCAGAAATTAAAATAAAGGAAGAGGAATCATGCTACCGGACCTGAGACTTTACTATAAATCGATAGTGATCTAAACAGCATGGTATTGGCACAAAAACAGAGAGATAGATGTATGGAACACAATAGAGAACTAAGAGATGAACCCAGCTACTTACCGCCATTTGATCTTTGACAAGCCAATTAAAAACATTCAGAGGGGAAAAGATTCCCTGTATAACAAATGGTGCTGGGTGAACTGGCTGGCAACCTGTAGAAGACTGAAACTGGACTCACACCTTTCACCATTAACTAAGATAGGCTCTCACTGGATCAAAAATTTAAACTTAAGATATGAAACTATAAAAATGCTAGAAGAATGTTCAAGGAAAACTCTTGAAGGAATCGGCCTGGGTGAACTTTTTATGAGGAGGACTCCCCAGGCTCTTGAAGCCATATCAAAAATACACTACTGGGACCTGATCAAACTAAAAAGCTTCTGCACTGATAAGAACACAGTAAATGTAGCAAACAGACAGCCCTCAGAATGGGAGAAAATATTTGCAGGTTATGCCTCCGACAATGTTTTAATAACCGGAATCCACAGAGAACTCAAACGTATTAGCAACAAAAGGACAAGTGATCCCATCTCAGGATGGGAAAAGGACTTCAAGAAAACTTCTCTAAAGAAGACAGGCGCACTGTCTACAGACACATGAAAAAACGCTCATCATCCTTAATCATCAGAGAAATGTGAATCAAAACTACTCTGAGATTTACTCTTACTCCAGTAAGATTAGCCCACATAACAAAATCCCAGAACCAGAGATGCTGGCATGGATGTGGAGAAAAGGGAACACTTCTACATTGCTGGTGGGAATGCAAACTACATTCCTTTTGGAAGGATGTTTGGAGAATACTTAGAGATCTAATAATAGATCTGCCATTTGATCCTACAATTCCTTTACTAGGTATATATCCAGAATCATAATCACATCATAATAGGGATATCTGTACCAGACACGTTTATTGCAGCCCAATACATAATTGGTAAGTTATGAAAGAAACCCAAGTGCCCTATGCCATGGAATATTTTGCAGCCTTAAAAAAAGATAGATACTTTACCTCTTTCATGTTTACATGGATGGAGCTGGAACATATTCTTCTTAGCAGAGTATCTTAAGAATGGAATAAAAAGTATCCAGTGTACTCAGCCCTATTATGAAGCTAATTTATAGCTTTCATATGAAGGCTGAAACCCAATTATAGCCCAAGAATATAGGGGAAAAGGCAAGGGAGAGGAGGCGAGGGGGAGGATGGGTGGAGGGAGTGCAATTGGTGGGATCACACCTAGGTGCATCTTAGAAGTGTACAGGTGAATCTTACTAAACACAGAATACCAATGTCTACATATAGTGATTAAGAAAATGCCATGAAGGCTATGTTAAACATTTTGATGAAAATATTTCAGATTGTATATGAAGTCAGCACATTGTGCCCCATGATTGCACTTATGTACACAATTATGATTTAATAAAAATTTTAAATAAATTGAATTTCACCTTACTTTAAAAGATAAACATCGACTTGGGTGAAGGGATGGTCATCTATAATTCAGGCTGATGGAAAGCAGAAAAAAGCAGATGTTGCAATTTCATTCACAGATACAGTAGGCTTTAAACTAATAAAAGTAATTAAAGATAATGGCAGTCACTTCTTACTTGTTAAGGGCAACACTCAACATTATGAGATTTCAATTATCAACATCTATGCACCCAAATAGAATGCGCCTCAATTTATAAGAGAAACTCTAACCGACACGAGCAACTTGATTTCCTCCAGCACCATATTTGTTGGGGACTTTAACACTCCTCTGGCAGTGTTGGATGGATCATCCAAAAAAAAGCTAAGTAAAGAAATTTTAGACTTAAACTTAACCATTTGACATTTGCATCTAATAGACATCTACAGAACATTTCATCCTAACAAAACTGAATACACATTCTTCTCATCAGCCTATGGATCATACTCCAAAATCGATCAAATCTTAGGTCACAAATCTAACCTCAGCAAATTTAAAAGAATAGAAATAATTCCTTGTATTTCCTTGGACCATCATGGAATAAAAGCTAAACTCAGTAACAGTAGGATTATGCATATGCATACAAAAAAACATGGAAACTAAACAACCTCATGCTGAATGATAGCTGGGTCGTGGATGAGATCAAGAAGGAAATTACCAAATTTTTGGAATAAAATGACAATGAAGACACAAACTATCAGAACCTCTGAGATACCACAAAGGCAATCCTAAGAGGAAAATTTATAGCATTACAAGCCTTCCTCAAGAGAACAGAAAGAGAGGAAGTCAATAACTTAATGGGACATCTCAAGCAACTGGAAAAGGAAGAACTTTCTAACCCTAGACCCAGCAGAAGAAAAGAAATAACTAAAATTAGGGCAGACCTAAATGAAATTGAAAATAAAAGAATCATACAACAGATCAACCAATCAAAAAGTTGGTTTTTGAAAAGGTCAATAAAATAGATAAACCTTTGGCTAACCTAACCAGAAGTAGAAGAGTAAAATCCCTAATTTCATCATCAGAAATGATAAAGGCCAAATAACATGCTCTCATTTTTATTGTTGAAATTTAAAACCATATTTATTTTATTTTATTATTTTTTTTCATA
>CAUYON010055433.1:0-20307 GCA_963573935.1 Arctocebus calabarensis
GGCCCATAGTTCCCATTGAAATACTGGTAAGTTTGTTGATTTAACTTTATTTGTTCTTCATTTTAAATATCGTATTTGTTCCCATTTTATTTTTTTACTTCAAAATAAGATATGTGGAGTGTGCATAGGAATTTGTTCATAGTTGTTTTTTTTTTTTTAAACTATAGTCCGGCCCGTTAACAGTCTGAGGGACACTGAAGTGGTCCCCTGTTTAAAAAGTTTGAGGACCCCTGCTCTAGATCCTTAAACATAGCCTATCTAGGAGAGAGGGGGAAGGGGAAGGCTGATTGTCACTTTGGTTTATAGTCATGTGAAGAACATTTTAAAAACTGCATATGTCCAGGCACCAACTCCAGACATTGTCATTCAGTTGGTCTGGGCTGGGACCATGGAATAGGCAGGGTTTATAAGTTTTTTCTAAGGGGACTCTAATGTTAAGTTAGAGCCATTTCTAAGGCCCCTAGAACTCTAGCAGGCTAATGGCAACTATGTTACACTTACAGGCTCATCACCTTGATCCAGGTGCCTGATGTTTGTAGAAGGCCTCTCTGCCTACAACTCAGAAGACTAATCTAGGAAAGATTACCCCATATGGGTCTAATCTACCCTTCAGGTATGGAACCTGATAAGTGTGGCCAGAACTCCAACCCTTGAGTCCTAACATAGGACAGAACTATGTCCCCCACCTTCAACTGCAAGAATGGCTATATGTACTTCATGCCTACCACTGTGCTAAGTGCTACACATCTCCACACATCCCTAATAGATTATATATCTCCAGTTGACAGAAGAGCACAGGCCTGTGTCTGAGGGGGTTCTGGGCTCTTTCCTATCACATGGTGTCACTTACAAGCTGTGTCTTTCTCCCCAGGCCCTCAAGAAGCTACTTCCTGCCTTCCGAGGCATAATACTGATTTGTGGTGTCAGGGCACTCTGCAGGGTGGGGAACATCTGACCTGAAGTGAGGGATCCTGAGTCTCTGTTCGTCAGCATCAGATCCTTCCTGTGCCATAGGGTCCCACCCAAGCTACCCCCACCTGACCCTTCCTTTCAAAATCTCACTGACCCTTGACTTTCTGGTGAGTCAAATCCCCACAATCGGCTGCCCAGTACCTATGGCCACCTTACCTGCTGACTAGAATTACACTTGTCATTGCCCAGGCCTCTCCTTCCACCCCATCTCACGAAGTGACACCACATCCATCAAGTCCAGAGTATCTGAACTAAAGCTGATCTAACAAACCCTCACACTCACTCAGTCCCCAAATCCTCTAAATCCACCATTGAAGAGCCTCCTTGAGCCACCATCGCGCCTTCCCATGCTCATGTTCCTAGAGAGGCCATGGTCTCTGAAGACACCCCTGCCTCTTTCCTTCCTAGCCCCCAACCTAGACTTCCTGTATCACCCAGTTCACACCAAAAGTAGTTTGCTGAACACTGTGTATTACTCCTGAGGCTCTCAGGACCCTTCTGTAATTGAATCCTGGACAGGCTACAAAAAGGAGCCTCCCAGCTCTCTGGACCCTAGGGACAGTTCAGCTGCCTCCGAACTGTGACATAGACGCATATTTACCTGCGTACCTAATCGCCTGGCTGCAGGTTCCAGGCACAGACCACAACTGTAACTCGGTCCTGCCTGGAGGCCCAACACAGAAGCTGCTTTTTGTTTCCAGAGGATCCCAAGGCCTTGGACACTTACGGTCCTGGGCCCTGATTGGCCGCCGCCTGGGCCAGGCGCGTCACCCCGCCCTAACGCTCCTGGGTTCCGCCCCTGGGCTTTGAACTGATTGGCCCTTGAGGCCTGCCCAGGCTCAGAAAGGTCCAAGGTAAAACCACCTGCTTAGCCCCGTGGCCATCCAGACTTCACCCTGGTAGGGGCAGGCCATGGCCAGGGTCCGTAAGCTGGCGTTAGCCGAGGCCCTGGAGCTGGGGTCTGACTGGCAGCACTCCTGTTATGCAATGCTTTATGCTCAGGCCCTGGGATGATCTTTGACCACATCCCGCTGCGCTACACAATACTGGTGAGGAGAGGGGGAACCTGTTGGCCTTCCTCCCTCTGGAGTGCCCCTTGTGGGCAGCTTTACAAATACCCATTTATTCTTCCTGCAGATGCGAATACGCTTCAGTGGGCGCCTAGGCTTCCCCGGTGGCTTCAAGGAAGAGGACAGCACCTTGGAGGACACGCTGAACTGAAGGTTGCTAGAGCAACTGGGCGAGGCGGCGACTATCACAGCTCGCATGCCGGGTCAGGGCCGAACGTTGTGGCGCACTTCATTACCAAGTGACTGACGCTCGAGCAGCTGTTGGCAGCGGAGAATGGTGCAACAGGAGCCAGGGACCACAGGCTTGAGATGGGAGAAGGCTGGGACCCCATCCCACGACTGATTCCAACCCACTTTGGTTATTAACCTCTTATTAGGTATATGGTTTTCCCTGGCCCCAGAACCTACTATTAGGGAGTTCTTCTGTCACACCTTGCCTTCTTCTTTATTTTCTTGGTATTTCCCTTTTCCCTCTTTTCTTGGTGTAACTGAGATTTCTAATCTGGATGTTACTGCCAACTTTGGCTCCCAGGGAAGATTTCCACCCAGCCCACTCTTCCCTGGACTCTGTAGAGATCTTTCTAGAGCACCCTCATCCCAATCCCTCTCTTCCCTCTATTGATAATGTGATAATACCCAGTCATCCATCCTAGTTTCTTATTGTTAGGCCTCTGTTTTCTTAGATAGAAGACATATCCCTAATACTTAAGCGTAGGGGAATAGGGAAACTGTGTGAAAGTGGGTCTCAAATTTTAACAAGTATCAGAATCTTCTAGGGGGCTTTTGAAAACAGTGAATACGAGACTCGGCTCTCAGCATGCTGTTGGTGCTGGGGGTAGGTGCAGAAGGAAACCTGAGAATTTGTATTTTTCATGAATTCCCAAGTGATGGAGCTAGCTTTCCCATTTTGTGAACTACTACAGGGTTAGGCATCCATCCTGGTATCAGGAGCCGCTAGAGACTTAACTCACAGATGTGGACAGGACTGACATTGAGGGAGCCAGATAGCATGTCTTGGTCATTTTCCTGCAGAATGTTGGGAAAATTAGGCCTATTTAATGTGAGCCTTTGACCTGGATCTGCTGGGGAAATTAGAGGTGAGGTATTTGCTCTCGAAAGATCTTCTGGAGAGACAATAGAGTTAACAGGTAAGCTACCTGTGGTCCCAGTGTGTCCTGTCTTCTTCCTTTTACAGGTGCTGGGCCTGGTACAGGAACCCCTGTATACCCTGCAGGATCATATAGGAGGCCTGCCCATCTTTCTGGAAATTCTTTTATTGGTGCTTCCTGGGAGCAGTTAATGGAAATCAGGACTTGGGAGTATTGGAATCTGGTTCAGTCCCAAGCATTAAGATCCAAGCTCATCATTAAGAGCCCAGACCAGCATCACTAGAGGCAACCCCTCCTTGGACCCATGGAACCTGAGATGAGGACCTTGGTATTAGGGAGAGTAGGGGAGGAAAGGGCAATGTTTTCTCTTCTGGGCCTAAGAGTTGATAGAGGATACCACATTAAAAGAAGGATTGGTGTATCCAGCTTGGGAACAGAAATCCACCACTTAGGTAGATTTTGGCAGCCTGCTTTCTCTCTGTACATTTGCACATACAGTCTGACACCTTACCCACATCATGTCAAGTTTATCTGGGAAGTGGGATTTGTCCCCATGCCCTGCTCCTTGGTGGCCAGGATTTCTGAAGCAAGGGTGTGTCTTTTTCCCACATTTCTCTATGGCTCCTGTCCAGGGTCTAGCCCAGCCCATGTTTGGTGGGGAAGATAGAGAAGCAGAGGACTTTTTGCTTTATGAAAGTAGTTGTGACTTCACCTGAAGGTTCACCAAAGCAGTTGGCTCTTAAAAGGGGAAGAGGGTCTTAGCCAAACCCCAATCTTTTTCTCCCCTGAAACTGAGGAGATGGAGTGATGAAATGGGTAGGTCTCCTTGGACTTAGCATGGACCTGTAACTTGTGAGTCCTGTGCCTCTCCTCCAGAGCTTTCATCCTGTGACCCCTTAGACTCTAGGTCAGGGTAACTGACCTAGATCCATCTAGCCCTATTGTGCCAGAAAGAACCTTCCAGCACAGAAAGAGGCTTTTAGCTGGGCCTTGAGGCCTTGCACTTTTTCAGCTGATATTTATTATGCATTAATTAATTTCCAGGTACCATAAAGTTATAGGCACTGCTTTCCAAGACACAAACATTTTTTTAAGGGCCAGAGAGCAAATATGTTAAATTCCTTAAGCCACAAGTTTTTGTTGTTTTTTAAAAAAATATTTTTAAATGGACAAATAAATGTTATTTATATTTATTATATACAACTTGATGTATTGAAACATGTATAAGTTGTGGAATAACTGAAATAAGCTAATTAACATATGCATTACCTCACATATTTATCAATATTTGTAGGAATGCTTAAAATTTACTCTTAGGAATTTTTAAGACTACAACAATTAATTGTATTAATTGTAGTTGCCTGAAATTTTGTAGCCTTTAATTAACATCTTCCCAATTTCTGCCCCTCACTCCCAACCCCCAGTAACCACTATTCTACTCTCTGCTTCTATGTGTTTGTCTTTTTTAGATGACACATGTAAGTAAGGTTATATGATAGTTGTCTGTGCCTAGCTTTTTCATTTAACATAATGTCCTCCAGCCTCTTCC
Organism: Arctocebus calabarensis; assembly: GCA_963573935.1. Classification (NCBI taxonomy): domain Eukaryota; kingdom Metazoa; phylum Chordata; class Mammalia; order Primates; family Lorisidae; genus Arctocebus; species Arctocebus calabarensis. The sequence continues at coordinate 4,701 of CAUYON010055433.1, forward strand.
ATGTTGTCACAAATTACAGGATTTTCTTCTTAAGCCTAAAAAATATTCTGTTGTGTATATATACATTTTCTGTATCCAGTCATCTATTGATGAACACTAATGTTGATTCTGTAAGTGAAGTGACACTATGTATCCCATTGTGGTTTTAATTTGTATTTTCCTAATGATTAGTGCTATGTTGAACATTTTTTCATATACTTTTTGGCCATTTTTTTTTTTTTCTGAGACAGAGTCTCACTATGTTGCCCTCAGTAGAGTGTGGTAGAGAGGTTACAGCTCACAGCAACCTCTAACTCTTGGGCTTAAGTGATTCTCTTGCCTCAGCCTCCCAAGTAGCTGAGATGACAGGTACCCACCATAGTGCCTGGCTATTTGTTGTTTGTAGTTGTCATTGTTGGTTAGCTGGCCTGGGCCAGGCTCGAACTGCCCAGCCTCGGTGCATGTGGTCGTAACCACTGTGCTATGGGTGCTGAGCCTTCTTGGCTATTTTTATGTACTTTTAAAAATGTCTAGTCAGGTCCTTTGCCCAATTTGTCATTGAGTTTTTTTCTTGCCATTGAGTTCTTGTATTTCTTATACTTTGGTTATTAACCTCTTATCAGGTATATGGTTTGAAAATATTTTCTCTCACACTATATTTTGTCTCTTTATTCTGTTGATGGTTTCCTTTGCTATTCAGACCTTTTTAGATGATATATTTTTGCTTTTGTTTCTTGTAGTTTTAAGTCTTACCCAAAAAGCTATTACTTAGATCAATGTCTTGAAGCTTTTCCTTTATGTTTTTTTCTCACAGTTGTAGTTTCAGGTCTCAAATTTAAACCTTTAATCCTATGGGCCAAGATGAGAGACCTCAAGGAGAGGATTAAAAGTTGTGAGTAGATATTCACTTAAGGATGGCTCATCTCAGAGCATTGTGAATCAATGGAGAAGCAAATAGAAGACACCCAAAGTGAAAGAGATAGAAGTGGGGTGACCCACTCAGCAAGATTGTAAATAACTGAGGAAGGCAATTGTGAGTGGTGAAGGGACAGAGGAGAGAACTCTAGGGTTCCAGTCTCCCCTATTAGACACTGCAAACTGAACTATAAGAGAATTCTCCCCTCCACCCCAGCACTACTACCTCTCCTGACTGAGGCATGGACCTACTTGGAGACTGTGCAACACTATTGCTCCAGAGAGCATGTACTGTGGAGTCCTGCTGGCTGCTGCTTCTAGGTCACTGCAGCCAACACCATTTTGAGCTATCAGCCCTAGAACTTGCTATCTAGCTGGGGGTCAGCTCCATTGCAGCTGCCTCCTTGTCACCCATTTTCTGATCTTGCTTGAGATCTAATCATTCAAATATAAGAAGGGAATCAAACTCCTGGAAGATTTCTTTCAAATAGGAAATCTCCAAGACACTTTGACTTTCCTGAAAATACTATAAGAGAAAATACAATAAGCCATGAGATAAAAACATCAAGTAACTTACAAAGGAAAACCCATCAGACTAATGGCAGACTTCTCAGAGGAATCCTTACAAGCTACAAGGGAATGAGGCTGGATCTTTTAGCCTTTTAAACAGAATAACTTTCAGCCAAGAATTTTGTATCCTGTAAAGCTAAGCTAATAGAGAAGTAGAAATAGTCTTTCCCAGACAAGAAAACACTTAGGGAATTTATTACCACTAGATCTGCTTTACAAGAAATTTTAAAAGTGCTTTATATATCAAACAGAATACTCGATACCCACCAATGTAAAATTACCAAAAGTAAAGGCTCACAGCTGTTATAAACAGTAACACAAGCAAAGAAACAAAGCAATTAGATAGCCATCAACATAATAACTGGTATTGTTTCTTACAATCAGTATTAACATTGAATGGAAATAGACAGTACCAAATATATACTGTCTTGAAAGAATCCATTTAACTCGTAAAGATGCTTATACACTCAAGTTAAAGGGATGGAAAAATAATATTCCATGCAAATGGAAACAAAAAGCAAGTATTAGTAGCTGTTTTTGTATCAGATAAAATAGACGTTAAACAATAACGGGTAAAAAAGACAAAGATGGTCATTATGTAATAACAATGGGGTTCACTCAATAAGAAGATATAATAATACACAATATATATGCACCCACCACAGAGCTCCCAGATTTAAAAAAATAAGTACTACTAGACTTAAGGAAAAAAATGAACAGTAACATTATAATAGCTGGAGTCTTAAGCTCTCCACTGACAGAACTAGACAAATAAGAAAGAAACACTGGAATTAAACAGGATTCTAGAACAAGTGGAGCTAACAGGCATTTAATGAACATTCTACCCCCAAATTTCAGAATATACATTCTTCTCATTCACCCATAGAACATTCTCCAATATTATGCCAAAAATCTTGTCTTAGCAAATTTGAAAAAATAAAATCATACCATGTATCTTCTCAGACCACAGTGGAATAAAACTAGAAATCAATTTCAATAGGAACTCTCAAAACCACATAAATGCATGGAAGTTAAATAAACTGCTACTTAACAATCCTCAGGTCAATGACAAAATCAAGGTAGACATCAAGTTTTTTTAATTGAATCACGAAAGTGACAGGCTACCCAAATCTCTGGGATACAACGACAGCAGTACTAAGGGAGAATCTCATAGCACTAAATCCCTACATAAAAATGACAGAAAGATTGCAAATTAACAGCCTAATGTCATACCTCAAGTTACTACAAAAAGTAGAATAAACCAAACACAAACCCAGAAGAAGAAAAGAAATAAAAATCAGAGCAAAATTAAATGAACATTGAAACAAAAAGAAAAAACCCTACAGGATCAATGAATCAAAAAGTTTGTCCTTTGAAAAGGTAAATGAAATTGATAAGCCTTGAGTAAATTAACTGGGACTAGAAGAGAAAGGAATCAAATAATATCAATCAGAAATGAAAAGATGTGCAGCTCTTACCGAAGGTATAGAAAATATTATTTGAGAATACTGTGAAAGCCTCTATGCATGCAAACTGGAAAATCTTGAGGAAATGGATAAATTTTTGTAATCATACAACCTCCCAAACTTGAATCAAGACTACAAAACCCAAGAAACCAGTAATGGGTAGAAAGAGTTAAATAGTAATAAAATTTTCCAACAAACTAAAAACCAGATGGAGTCACAGCTGAATTGTACTAGACCTACGAAGAAAAACTGACCACTATCCTGAAACTGTTACACAACATTGAAGAAAGAGAATTCTCCCTAACTCATTTTATAAAGGCAGTATCACCCTGATACTAAAGTCAGGAAAGGATACAGCAACAACAAAAGAAAATTATGGACTGATGTCTGCTATGAATGTAGGTGTAAAAATCATCAACAAATTATTAGCAAATTGAAACCAACAGCACACCAAAACAATAATCCATCACAATCAAGCAGGTTTCATTTCAGGGATGCAAGGATGGTGCAAGATATGTAAGCTAACAAATGTGATTCATCACATAAACAGAATTGAAAATAAAAACTATATGATCATCTCAATGGATGCAGAAAAACTATTTGATAAAATCCAACACCCCCCTTTCTGACAAAAACCCTCAACAAACTAGGCATAGAACGAGCATGCTTCAAAACAATAAAAGCCATATATGACAAACTCACCTTCAACATCATATTGAATGAGGGATAAGTATTAAGTTGTAAGTATTCTCTCTAAGACCTGGAACAAGACAAGGTTGGCCACTGCAACCACTTCTATTTAACACAGTACTGGAAGTTCTAGCCAGACAAAATGGCAAGAGAAAGAAATAAAGGGCATCCAGTTTGGGAAGAAGGAGTTTGTTAAGAATATTATCTTACATGTAGAACACCCTAAAAATTCCTGCAAAAGACTTGTAGAATTCATAAATAAATACAGTAAAGTCTCAGGTTACCAAATAATGTACACAAATCAGTAGCATTTCTATATACTAGTAACAGTCAAGATGAGGTCCAATTCAGATTGCAATACTATTTACAGTAGTTGTAAAGAAAATAAAGCACATAGGAAGATATTTAACCAAGGAGTGGAAAGATCTTTACAAGGAGAACTATAAAACACCGAAGAAAGAAATCATGCATGACACAAACAAATGGAAAAATATCCAATGCTCATAGTTTTGAATAATCATAAATTTTAAAATGTCCACTTTTGCCAAAAAAAAAAAAAAAAAACCTACAAATTCAGTGCAATTTCTGTCAAAATTCCAATGTTGGCTCGGTGCCAGTGCTTACAGCGCCAGCCACATACACCAAGGCCGGTAGGTTCAAACCCAGCCCAGGCCAGCTAAACAACAATGACAACTACAGTAAGAAAATAGCCAGGTGTTGTGGTGGGTGCCTGTAATCCCAGCTACTTGGGAGGCTGAGGCAAGAGAATTGCTTAAGCCCAGGAGTTGGAGTTTGCTGTGAGCTGTGACACCACAACATTCTACCAAGGGTGACATAGTGAGACTCTGTCTCAAACTAACCAAGCAACAAACAAGCAAAAAAAAAAAAAAAACTTATATTCCCTTAATCTATTAAAATTTTAAAAAATGAATCTTTAATCCATTTTTAGTTTTTTTTGTATTGATATAACATTCTAATTTCATTCTTCTGCATAAGGATAAGAAGTTGCCCCAACACTATTTATTGAATATTTTTTCCTCTATTATGTGTTCTTTGTCAAAAATCAATTTATTTCTAGGCTCCCTATTTTATTCCATTGGAGTATGTGTCTGTTTTATGCTAGTACTATGCTATTTTGATTACTGTAGATTTGTGGTATATTTTTAAGTCAAATAATGTGATGTATCTGCCTCCAGCTTTGTTGTTTTTCAAGATTGTTTTTGTTTCTTGAGGTATTGTGTGGTTCCATACAAATTTTAGAACTGATGTTTTTCTATTTCTTTTAAAAACATCATCAAGATTTTGATAGGTGATTGCATGAATTGTAGATTACTTTGAATAGTGTAGACATTTAGTTCAATATAAATTCTTCTAATTTATTAACATCAGCTCTTTCTATTTATTTATGTGTTCAATTACTTTCATGAATGTTTTATAGCTTTCTGTGTACAGGTCTTTCACTTCATTGATTCCTAAGTATTTTTAAGATATTGTAGCTATAATAAATGGGATTATTCTTACGACTTCTTTTTTGGAAAGTTTGTTGTAAGTGTACAGACACGCTACTGATTTTTATTGATTTTTTTTCCTGCAGCTTTACTAAATCTGTTCAGTAGTTCTTATGGTTTTTTTGGTAGACTTTTTAGGATTTTCTGTAATATAAGATTATGCCTGCAAACAAGGACAATTTAACTTCTTCATTTCTAATTTGAATGCCTTTTATATTTTTCTCTTGCATAATTGTTCTTGGTAGGACTTCCAGTAACTGTTAAATAGAAATGGCACGAATGGCTTTTTCGCAACGGGTTTGCCGCCAGAACACAGGTGTGGTGAAAACCGCCCATACAATCCAAAATGGGGAAGGAAAAGATTCATATCAACATCGTCGTCATTGGACACGTAGATTCGGGCAAGTCCACCACTACTGGCCATCTGATCTACAAATTTGGTGGCATTGACAAGAGAACCATTGAAAAATTTGAGAAGGAGGCTGCTGAGATGGGAAAGGGCTCCTTCAAGTATGCCTGGCTCTTGGATAAACTGAAGACTGAGCATAAACGTGGTATTACCACTGATATCTCCCTGTGGAAATTCAAGACCAGCAAATACTACGTGACTATCATTGATGCCCCGGGACACAGAGACTTTATCAAAAACATGACTATAGGCACATCTTAGGCTGACTGTGCTGTCTGATTGTTGCTGCTGGCATTGGTGAATTTGAAGCTGTATCTCAAAGAATGGGCAGACCCGTGTGCATGCCCTTCTGGCTTACACACTGGGTGTGAAACAACTAATTGTTGCTGTTAGCGAGATGGATTCCACTGAGCCGCCCTACAGCCAGAAGAGATACGAGGAAATAGTTAAAGAAGTCAGCACTTACATTAAGAAAATTGGCTACAGCCCTGACACAGTAGTATTCATTCCAATTTCTGGTTGGAATGGTGACAACATATTGGAGCCAAGTGCAAACATGCCTTGGTTCAAGGGATGGAAAGTCACCCGGAAGGATGGCAATGCCAGTGGACCCATACTGCTTGAAGCTCTGGATTGCATTCTGCCACCAACTCGTCCAACTGACAAGCCCTTGTGTCTGCCTCTTCAGGATGTCTACACAATTGGTGGTATTGGTACTGTCCCTGTGGGCCGAGTAGAGACTGGTGTTCTCAAACCTGGCATGGTAGTCACCTTTGCTCCAGTTAATGTTACAACTGAAGTAAAGTCTGTTGAAATGCACCATGAAGCTTTGAGCGAAGCTCTTCCAGGAGATAACATGGGCTTCAACGTTAAGAATGTGTCTGTCAAAGATGTTCGTCATGGCAATGTTGCTGGTGATAGCAAAAATGACCCACCAATGGAAGCAGCTGGCTTCACTGCTCAGGTGATTATCCTGAACCATCCAGGCCAAATTAGTGCTGGCTATGCTCCTTTACGGGATTGTCACACAGCTCACATTGCCTGCAAGTTTGCTGAGCTGAAGGAAAAGATTGACCGCCGCTCTGCTAAGAAGCTGGAAGATGGCCCTAAATTCCTGAAATCTGGTGATGCCGCCATCGTCGATATGGTTCCTGGCAAACCCATGTGTGTTGAGAGCTTCTCCGATTACCCTCCTCTTGGTCATTTCACTGTTCGTGACATGAGACAGACAGTTGCGGTTGGTGTCATCAAAGCAGTGGACACGAAGGCTGCTGGAGCTGGCAAGGTCACCAAGTCTGCCCAGAAAGCTCAGAAGGCTACGTGAATATTATCTCTAATGCCTGCCACCCCAGTCTTAATCAGTGGTGGAAGAACGGTCTCAGAACTGTTTGTTTCAATTGGCCATTTAAGTTTCATATTAAAAGACTGGTTAATGATAACAATGCATCGTAAACCTTCAGAAGGAAAGGAAAATATTTTGTTGACCATTTGTTTCTTTTTGTGTGGCAGTTTGAAGTTATTAGTTTTTAAAATCAGTACTTTTTAATGGAAACAACATGACCAAAAATCTGTCACAGAATTTTGAGACCCATTAAAACAAAGTTTAATGAGAAAAAAAAAATCTCCAGAACCTGATGAAATTATTTTCACTAGTAAGAGTAATGTCTCACTAAGGGTTTGGCCTTTCTGAGGTTACCAAAATTAGAGAAGTGGAGACATTGTTAGAGTGTATCAGGTAATTTTTAATTCTGCATGTCACCCAACATGGCTACTTGGGGTTGCAAATGCAATGCTGACACCGCCTAACTCATCACTGTCCCACAAAGCCTTCCGAACCAATATCGTCCTCTCATTTCTTCTGTATAGAGATTCTCTCCACCTAATCCCCCCTAATGTACACCAACTCCATCTCGTAGTGAACGTGTGCCTAGTACGCCTGGCCCTTGCAGGGTACTGCTGCGTGAAGTCTGCTGGGAGGAGGCTGGGATGCTAATGCTGCCGCCCCTTTGATGCAAAGTTAGGTGTGTGTCGCCTTGGTTGAGCCTTGCTGATCATTTGTGGACATTTTCCTCTCTTCTCTTCAGCCTTCTAAGATGTTACATGTCTTTTCTTTGCAATAGGCCTATTGGATTCTCCAGAGGGAAGTTCCCTGCATCTCCTTTTATGCAGTACAAAATGAGAGCTCTACAAACCAGCCAAGAGTATAGACCACTCTCTGTTCAAAATGCAGATGCCAACAACTGTTTATAGACCTGTAAGAGGGGTGATCATATCTATAGAGGGTGATCTTTACACTCCAGCAGAAAGATTTTCAAGAAGTGCTGTCATTGTTGCCCTGTCATTAGATGTTCTTGTGTGCTTACAGGGGGTAGGTAATAGGAGTTGTATATTCTGAATGACAAGAAAGTTAAATATAATGGTCGATAATATGTGTTGATTTGGCTGGGCCAGAGTGCCTAGATATTTGATCCAGCATTTATTATTATTATTATTACTAGTATTATTATTATTGATGTCTCCATCAAGCTATTTTTGGATGAGATTCATGTATAAATTGGTGGACTTTGAGAAGCAGATTGCTTTCTATAAAATGTGTGGGCGTCATCCAATCAGTTGAAGGCCAAGAGTACAAGGGAAGGACATCTCTTGAGTAAGATGGAATTCTTTAGCTGACTTGGTTTGGGTGGGAATTGCAGCTCTTTCCTGGGTCTTCATGCGGCTGGTCTTCCATATCAGATTTCTGGCTCACCAAACCTCCACTGCTGTGATTTATTTCCTTAAAATCTCTCTCTCTCTCTCTCTATGTATATATATATATATATATACACACACACATAGGCATATGTATACAAACATATACACATACATATATATGCAATGTATATACTTATACACACATACATGTAATATTTGCATGTATATACGTATATATGTAAAATATACATATAGGCACAATCGTTATGCTGAACTTGAGACTCATGTAGATGACACTTTAGATGGCATTTTTTCTGATTTTACACACATTAGAAAGGTTTATAAAAGACTTTTCAAAAAGCCATATCTGAGTCCACCTGTGCTGTAACAAGGAAATAATAAAGAACCGGGGTAATTTGTAAAGAATTGTTTCCCACAGCCGTGGAGGTTAGAGGTCCCGGATCGTGGCGCTGGGTGACCCGGGGTCTGGTGAGGGCAGCTCTCTGCGTCCCAGGCGGCTCCTCTGTGGGGAGGACGGGGTGTCCGCAGGTGGCTCCTCTGTGGGGAGGACAGGTGTCCGCAGGTGGCAGAAGGTGGCAGGGTCGAGGACTCCGGTGCCCTGTGAAGCCCCAGTGTCGGGGCCTCGGTCCGGGAGGAGGAGCCTTCTCCGCCCAGGCACCTGCCAGACTCCCCCTTGGCCACTATCACACAGGCAGCGCCTCTACCATCCAGGGGACCCATGCAAACCACAGCGAGCAGTTTTAGGTTCACAGCGAAGTTGAGAGTGACACGGTCGTTTCCCACGTGATGTTGGCCCCCGCCTGTGCAGTGTCCCCCTTGTTCGCGCCCCCGCCGGCAGGGACTGTGCTACCCCCAAGGAGCCCCGCTGCCGCTTCACCACCGACGTCAGTAGCTTCTCACGTCAGGGTCCCCTCCTGGCTTTGCACCTTCAGTGAGTTCTGACCAACTCACGGCCACGCGGACCCACCGCTGTGGCATCGCGGGAGCTGCCACTGGCTGAAACAGACGCGGCTCTGCGCACCTGTCCCTTCCTCGCTCCTGGCCCTCGGCAGCCACGCACATTTTATATTGGTGACTAATTAATACCAAGTTCATCAGTAAGTTGAACCCACACAACATAACTTTTCTTGTGGGCTTTCCTCAGGAAAGTGCAGAGTCCCGAATTTAGGGACAGTGAAGACCAAGAGTAATCGGTCAAGTCTCGAGAGTCGTTTAACCCATGGAGGCAATGGTCAGTGTTGGACGGGGTGGCCTAGGGACTAGAAGGGAACAGCGGGCCTCAGAGACCCAGGAGACTGTCATAGTAGGTCAGGGACCAGCAAGAAGAAGGGCCCTAGGGAGACTCTTCTTCCTGACTGGAAGCCCAAAGTGGTAAACCCCAAGAGTAGGAGGGAACAGAAGTAAAGTAGCCCTCACTGGGCTCAGTGTGAATCATATCAACACCTTGCACTTCTATTGACATAAACATGGATTTTTAGGATACACTTGGCAAAAGCAGCTGTACTTCCTCCCTTGGAAGATCCCAAGACTTGTCAGTCTAGATTGAAAAAATCAAAACCCATGTATATGCTACTTAACAGAGATTCATCTAAAATGCATGAATGAAGAAAAATTAAAACTAGAAGAATGATGGCAACATGTGGGCAGTACGCTAAAGAAAGCTGAGAAAATAATATTAATACAAAAGAATCTGCAGCAAATATTTTTTCTAAAGAAAGACATTTATTAATGATAGAAGGTTTAATTCTAGATAATATAAAATTTTAATGATAGGTTTAATTCCTCAGAAGGAAACCACCCAAATGACTTTCTGCTTACTTTAACACTCATATCCTATCTCCATTTTCACAAGAATTAGGGAAACAAGCATTTCCGAAGTTCTCCTCACTGTGGCCAGGAACCATTCCCCACACCTTACACACACTCGCCCATTTAATCCTCTCAGCCACCCCGTGAGAAAGGCTTTATCATTATCTTTCTTTTATAGATGAAGAGATCAAAGTATCAAGTTGCTACAGTTCCCTTCCCAATAAGCAGCAGAGCTAGGATTAAACCAAAGTTTCCAAACTGGGAGAAAGAATATGTGAGCAGGAGGAATCTGATAGGGCCGAATAATTTCTGACTTTCTCTCTTATGTGTGTTTTCAGGCCCGTTTTCCATGGATGCCATGGATTGCTGGGAGGTCTGAGATATTCTTTTCCCCCTGCTTTATATATTAGTTCAAATTCTTCTCCATCCCTTCCTTTCAGAACCTCCTAGAAGCCCAGATGTGGTATTTTTGTTTTTCTCATGACTGAAGTCGGATTCTCTTGGATTTTATGAAGCCAGAACTGAAGTGATTGAGTGTGGGTCCCCGCAGAGTCTTCCTTGTAGATGGGCCTGCTTGTTCTAGACTTATTTTCTATACTAGGGTGTGTCTCTAATGGCTAGAGTGGAAGTAAAATAAGGAGTATTTTTTCCCATTGATAGTTTAAAAAAGTACCAGGGAGAAGTTCTATTGCTTCTCTCTCTCTCATTACTCTATCTCCCAAATCAAAGCCATCATTGTGTAAACAGAAAGAACAGTAGGTGTAAAGCTTATAAAAAGAAGTGTACATGGACTGCCATGTATAAAAGGAGGCCTGTGAGACCTCCCACGTCTGTCCAGCCTCTATCTAGTTCTGCCTTCCAGGAACAAGACTTCTCCAGAGGGGAAGTTACAACCAGTAATTTCATTATAGCTCCTTTTTTTTGTGACCCCATGACAGCAAAGGCCATATCTGCTTTTGCCCGTGATGTAACCTTAGTGAATACACGTAGAACTTCCTGTGCACACTTACATTTGTTGAGTAAACACAGGAACAAACACACGCACAAACCTCTGTGACACCGCGTCCTGCTGTGTTCCTCGTGGCTCACTCCACTGCTCACTTGTCTACGATCACAGAAGATACTGAGCCCTCTGCCCGAAATGCTCTTCCTCCAGCAGTCAGCTCTACTGGCTCTGATGTCCCAAACTTTTACTGAACCCTCACATTATGCCAACCAAAAGTGGACGTCTCTGCCTCAAAACATCTCTCTTCCTCTGAGATTTATTTTCTTTCTCTTAGCATGGCCTAAAGTACATAAAATTGTTCTCCCCATGTCTGTGGTTTGTGTGACTCTCTGAGAGCCCATTCCATGGGGGCAGTGATTTTTGTTCTTTTCTTCATAACTCGGGCAGCGTCTGCCCTTAGTAAGTCCTCAAAAAATGTTAGTCAAACGAGTAAATGGAAGAACCTAAAACATGGACTCTGTTCCACGGTGTTTAAAGCCCCAAATGGGGAACCTTCATTGAGACTTTCACCTGTTGCTGGCGTGCGTCTCTGGGAAGTTTCAGTTAATGGTTTCAGCTTCAGTTTCTCCAGCTACACACTGGGGCTAATAGTGATTGCTAATAAAGACTAACAATCATAACACCAATGAGTCAGAAAGGGGGACTATTCTCACATAAAATCCCTGAGTGATACAGCACAAAGTGAAGTTTAAAAAGCTGTCTGATGCCAGACTTCAGAGATGGAAAAAAGAAGGGTCATCTGGGTTCTGATTCCTGGAGGAACAGAATGAGCAGCTATTTTTGACATTCTATTCTAGCCTAGAGAATTTTCTGTACTTGTAATCAAAATTAAATTCTTTTTTGCCTTTTAAAGTACCAGTCTCCATATTTAATGCAAAAAAAAAAAAAAAAAGGCAGGGGAAAAATTGGGCATCCCAAACTAAACTTAGAAGATATAATTCTATGTCAGTGTGTGTGGTGCATGCACAGTTTTATTTGGGAGTTGTGCTAGAGTGTGTAATTCTGTGTGTGGTGTTTGTGCATGAGCAGTATTCCTGGGGAGTCACAGTGCCTGAGTGTGTAATTCTGTGTGGTATGTGGGTGCATGAGCAGTATTCCTGGGAGTGATAGGCCGTGGTCATCTCCTTATTTATTTACTGTGCTCCATTGTACATTTGTTGTTATTTCATTTGCACATCCTGTCTGATGTCAAGTGAGCATGTGATTCCTCAGAGTAGGACAATTGTCATCACCAAATATTTCATGAGAAGAATTCCCTGACACTGTTAAACAGCAGTATGGAAATGACCAAGAGAGAAGCATATTTTTTAAAATAGGATAATTTCTAGCTGAAATGTTAACTGTAATAAATATGCCAGTATCAACCTTGATGTACTCATTTGGACATTTTCTACATCCCAAAAGATTAGTACAATACCAATTAGAGCATCACAGATTGCTATTATCTTCTTGCCTTTTTGTTTTCATGAATTAATTTTGTTTAAAAATCAGACCTTTTCCAAATGAGAATATATTTATATATCTGGGGTGAAAATGTGAAGCTGAATGTCAGGACCTATGCATATCTATAATTTCAAATCTTGAAACCACAGAACATGGGAATAATCCTAGAAAAATTAAAAACAGAGGAACTGACCTTTGGGTCACCTAATCATTCCCTTTGCTATTTACAGAGAATCTAAAGAGTAGCTCTAGTTTCCCTTCCTCTGAAATTACTCATCACTGTTCCCTTTAAACTTGTTCATTTATTTATTCACTCACTTCTTCATTTCTCTATCCATCTACCTATCCCTCCGTCTATTGCTTCAATCTTTCATTTAATAAGTATTAGGCATAGGGTGACGCCTGTGGCTCAAAGGAGTAGGGCGCTGGCCCCATATACTGGAGGTGGCAGGTTCAAACCCAGCCCCGGCCAAAAACTGCAAAAAAAAATTAATAAATAATTGGCATAATAAGTGTGCCTGAAATATTGCTTAACACAGAGGAAACGAGATGCATGCTAATTATGTATACTAGCCGTCTTTTTCTCCGGTAGCTCAAGCTTAGTGAGAGAGACAAAGAGGTTAACAAATAATCATAGTATGATTAAATACAGACATTTTATAATCGTAGAATGACAAAGTTTTGACTGGACGGATCATGAAGTATAACATTTCTTTTGGGGTGTGACACAAGCATATTTTGTATGAAGTTAAACAAACACAAAGATCAGGGAGCAGCAAAGGGCTTATGGAGGCCCAGCGGGATTAGATAGGCAGGCGTGGCCGGGGCCGAGCGTTTGTGTTCTGTGGGGCTTTGGAAGAAGGTGAGAGAAGCTGGGTGGGGGGAGCCCAGTCGCGAAGGGCCTTGTATTAATACACCACGACCAGGAGTTTGGTGAGCTGAGATTTCTTTCTGTAAACAGAATGCTGCTATAGACTTTCCAGGATGTTGACAAAGAAGAGGAACAGTTGCAAAGGCCGGTCAAGGGGACCGATCAGGACGTCATTGCAACCATGGGAACGAGATGGAATAAAGGCCGTGAGGAAGACGGTGGCCCTGCGACAGAGAGCAGGAGGCCGATTAGAAAGATACCAGAAACTGAGTAGAGTTAAAACACAGAAGGAAGTTACGCAACTCTTAAAATTATTCAGTGGGGAATACAGAAAATTAAGAAGCCTAGACAATGTGACTGGGACCAGCAGTTCTGCTCTTCCTAAGATGGTCATTGTATTCTTACATTTTCTAGTTCAGGAGGAGAGAATGAGATTAATGCTGATGGGGAAAAGAGGTCTGTTCTTGCTGCTCAAAAATGCAAAGTATTTAAAAAAAAATTTTTTTTGGCAGTTTTTGGCCGAGGCTGGGTTTGAACCCCTTTACCTCTGGCATATGGGGCTGGCACCCTACTCCTCTGAGCCGCAGGCACTGCCCAAATATTTCAAAAATTTGAAAGACTCTTTTTCTATCAGTTTTAAGTATTCTGACCTCTCAAGCTTCTGTAGAAAATGTTTTATTTTGCTTTTTATACTGCCCCAAATCTTCTGTTGTCTGATTCTAAATTACTGGCTGCTCTGCCATATGACTTGTTATGTACTATTATTATTCATATTTTCTCTCAACTATTAAATCGTCATCCAAGTATTTTAAATTCAAATAGTATGTTTACATATCTCTGGAGTACTTTGGGAAAGAGAATAAAGAAAATTTCAAAGTCTATTTGTATCTATAAAATGACATAGATATAGAATTATAACTGCAAAATACCCAGGCAGACTGTTAATGAGGATTACCCAAATGGTAATGAGTAGTGAACTATAAAGTTGCTAGAAAATTGAATATCCACAGGGGACTAGACCCATACACTGGGTAAATAACTTGGTCCTGGCCAAGAGTGGTGGCTCTCAGCTTACCATCCCAGTACTTTGGGAGGCTAAGAGGGGAGGATTGCTTGGGAACAAGAGTTTGAGACTGGCCTCTGCTACATATCAAGACCCCATCTTTATAAAAATATTAAATAAATTAAAAAATAGCTGGGCATGGTGATTCATGCATGTACTCTCGCTACTAGGGAGGGAGTTGCTTAAGTTTGGGAGTTCAAAGCTTCTGTGAGCTATGATAATGTGCCTGTAGCTTGGGTAACAGAGAGAGAGAACTTGTGTCTAAAATAATACCAATCAGCAATAAAAACCAGCAAAATGACTTGTTCCTGTTTTTAGCCTTTAAGTGTGTGTGATTCTAGTTCATTCTGGGGGCAAATTATAAATTACTCTGGGCATGGGTGTTTAGGTAGATGTACCAATGGTTAAAATAAAATATTAAATATTTGAATTTTAATCGAATGTTACTTCATAATACTTTTACTATTTTTTTTACATTAATGTTGATTTCTATGTACTGTCTTCCATGCTTTTAAGGAACTTTATTCTTAGGTTCGTGTAGAACGCTACACAAAATAGTCAGGAGAAATGTTTACTGTTCTTGTTTTGATTTTTATAAAAACTGTTTATTTTAGGTCTTACTTATGGATGTCTTCTTGAGATTAAAAATAATTAACTAAGTATTTATAATCCTCCATGAGAGTAACAAAGCTATCTCCATTGTGACCTTTTTTGGAGGTAAAGGACGTTATTGTCTTGCTTTATGCTTTTTGAAGAGTCCCCTCTCCCCCAGGCTTGCGTTCTGTAATAACCTGAGCAGTGGAGTCCCCGACACATGTTCATTCCTTAGGCAAACATGTAAAACTCTTCAAGTCTGAATGGAAACATAGGAAGAGAAGGTTTCCACCATGATGACAATTTTTGATTTTTCTACGTTCAAAAAACTTTTGGCTCCATTTTGGAGTGCTAGTTGTGACAAATCCTAGTGTTGGTCGGATTCTAATAAAGACATTGAGAAATAAAGTGTCATTGAGAAATAAAGAATCAAAACAACTCCAGAAGTGAGAGAGAATTGTCACAGTAAAGATTCAGAACAACTCCAGAAGTGAGAGAGAATTGTCACAGTAAAGATTCAGAACAACTCCAGAAGTGAGAGAGAATTGTCACAGTAAAGATTCAGAACA